>APFE030579257.1:9232-57627 GCA_000404065.3 Pinus taeda
TTTTGATGAAAGTGTGAGTGATCACAGTGTGAGTGATCAAGTCTATTTTTAGACTGGCTGTCAAAAATAGAAAAGTCAAATATTATTATCTCACAATATTATTTGGACTATAAACTTAATCTTATTCTCTTGGAGCACTTCAGTTCGAGCTACGGATGTGGCACATGCAATTGCATGAAGGAAATACGTGGTTCTTATGGTTTAGTTGAATATTTGCATGCATGACTTCAGTTAGAACTCAAGTGAGTTGAGTTTAGTGGACTGGAGGTGCAGTTGATGGAGTTGTGTTCAGTTTAGCTTTGTTAAACTGGTTGTATTTAGTCTAACTGGAAAATACACTAGAGATGAGTTGGGTGAATTAGTTATTAATTAATTCACAAAGTTATTAACTCATATACAACTAATGAATACATCAGTTAACTCAGTTGCATGTCAGTGCATGTTCAGTTCAACAGGGACAGGTGTTAGAGAATCAGATTGCTATCAGTTGTGACTATAGTTGTGCACCAGATTTTGCACAAATCAGGGGATTGAGTATGCCAATGAGTTTGCCCACATTGTAGCTTGTTCTCACGTGATTTAGCCAAGGAAAGACGTGGCTGCCTTGGAATTATCACCGGTTCTTGTGCAGGTATTGAGCAGCGGAGGCAGGCAAGCAGCGGAAGAGATTTGAGCCAATGATTGATTCAGATCTGAGCTGTATTGTGTGTAACAGGTGGAGTTGGTACTGGATTGCTTGTGATAAGCATTGTACTTTGTAATGTTACATGACTCAATCATTAATATACAGATAGTTGGGGTTTTTAGCGAGATGCTTTCCCCGGGATACATACTGTGTTAATGTGTGAATGCTCTTGATGTTTTATTGTTATTGATGCTGCTATATTGATGATCAACGTAGAGGAGCTTATGTATTGTGTATGTTTTCCGCAATAGTACATGATCAGGATAATCTCTGTTGAATATGTGTTAAATTATTCAAAATTTCTACAATAAATTGTCGAACGACCGTGACGACACTTGCACAAAATTGCATACAAATCTATGTGTGAGTGTGACAAGTGCTTACATAGCAAACAAAACTTGTACACATGAAGAGAGACCTTGGATATAGCCAGAACAAGACCAAAAAAATGACATTGCAACCAACATGTTAAAAGACAACTGGTGAACGGTCAATCAAAGAGGGTGTAAAAACTCGACACAGGCTCATGGGATGAGCCCGAGTGTTTGCAAAAATCAAGGAGAAAACCAAGGAAGGCTCCAAAATTGGATGGAGTCCAAAATTGTGGAGGGGTTTGTAGCCACTACTACAGACACATGAAGAAGAGGAAGAAATGCAACATGGTATATCAAAATTGCGAGATCAAGTGCAACAAATTTCGTTCTCGCAAAAAGTAACAAAAAATGAATTAGAAGCCATGATGGATGTTAGGATAGATGATATGAAAACGGACATGGAATTTTTAAATGATGATTTATAAGCAGACATGCAAGCAATGATGAATGTCAAGATACAAGAGTTGAAGGAAGGTTTGACAAAGTTGCTAGAAGAAAGGCATCCCAGTGGTGATATGGCAATCCATGAAAATCATGACGAAGATAAAAGCAATATCAATTACGATTTTAGAGACTCAAATGTGGCATTTAAGAACCACCACATTCCAAAGATAGATATGAGAAATTTTTATGGAAATGATACAATAACTTGGATACTACAGATGGAGAAATATTTTGATCTAGATGATGCACAGCCCTCACAAAAGGTACATATTGCATCTTTGTATTTAGAAACAAATCAATTTGTATGGTATACATGGCTTTGTTCTCATAAACCACTTGTCACCTAGTCAATTTTTATGGAGTAAATGATAGTACATTATGAGGATACAAAGAGAAACACCTTCTTTAGGAAATTGGTAAATATCAAACAAAAGGGGCCAATTGTGGAGCACATTGAGGACTTCCAAAAATTTAATATAAGGGTAGATGATATTTTAGAGGAGCATAGGATTAATGTCTGCATAGGGACTTTAAAGGATAACATAGAACATGAGGTTCATGTTTGGGAACCTAATTCATTGGAGAAGGCATTCAGGTTAGAAAGAAAAAATGAAAGAAAAATTATGGCAACAAGGAATCCTATCACTCACAATGATAAAGATGGAAGTGTTGTTGCTCCTAACCTTCCAAAACCTACAAGGTTGACACCACAATAGTTGGAGGAAAAAATATCAAAAGTGCTTTGTTGCAGTTGTGATAGAAAATACACTAAAGGTCATAAGTGTGCCAAGAAGAAATTATTTTACATAGATTGTGAAGAGGAGGAAGAAAAGTATCAAGAAACGTCAAAAGAAGAGGATATACACCATGAACAAACCCCAGAGAAAGAATAAATGAATCTCATATCTTGTAATGCACTCGCACTTTATGGATATCATCCACCATCCATCACACCATCTTTAAGAGAAAATTATAAGGTTTAAGCAGTGGAAGATCACATCAAGCATCAACAATAAGTCCTCCAACTCGTAAAGAATAACCTCACTTTGGCGCACAATCATGAAACAACATTCAGATAAACATAATCGTGAAAGAATTTTTGATGTTGGGGACTGAGTATTATTATAGCAACAACCATACAAAAAATGTTCCTCAACAAGTTAAGAAGGATAATAAATTATCACTAAAGTACTATGGTCATTACAAGGTGTTGCAAAATATTGGTATTATTACAAATTGGAGATTCCTACATCTTCTTGAGTGCACCTAGTTTTCCATGTTTCATGCTTAAAGAAGGTTATATGTGACAAGCTCCCAAATCAAACAATATTGTTGGAACTTGAAGAGGAAGGAAAAATCATATTGGAACCTGAACAAGCTACAGAATCAACAACCCAAAAGCTATGAAATTGATCAATTTCAAGGTATCTAATCAAGTGGAAGAACTTACCTACTGAAGATTCCAAATTGGACGATTATAATTTTATATAGAAGCATCTAGAACTACTAAAGTGTTGAGGAGAACACTTTTTTGGAGTAGAGCGACATGTTAGGTCCCTATACTACTAGTGTAGCCCCTTATTGTTTATTAGTGCAACCCCCTTATTGTATTGTTGTGCCCATGTAGTCCCCATATTGATATTATTGTGCCCCATAGAAGAATTGTTATTGTTTTTCCCATACAATATTATTGTTGTGTAGGATCTGATTATATTGTGACCCCTCATAGTCCTATATATATAAATGAGTTCTTGTGATCTGTACCATCGAGTAATTGTTCATTTATGTAATTTAAAGGAGGTTCCCCCCTCAAAAAGGCTAATTTTGAAGTTGTTGATATATTTCTTCTTCTATTTTGTGAGTTGGTTTCATAACAAAGTGAGTCTCTAAGTGAGAGGCAATAGTACCACCCAAGAAGAGACAAACATGAACCAAAAGTCTTTGTCTAACATCCAACAGAATAGTCCACAGAGGATACGACGATCGTTGAAACCAACAAACAAGGAAATATTTGTCTAGTATCTCATGGAATAGTCCACATGGATGGGTAATCAATAATAAGAATTACAACACATTTTCAATAAGATAAGAACTAAAATAACCTAAATAGTTCAACTATATTATTACATGTGAAAGAAAAAATGAAATGAAAACGTCCACAAAATAGTATTGCAAACATTCATAGTCCATGCATGAAGAACATGTTGGCCTTCAAAGGCTTATGTTACTAAGCAAAAGTCCCTAGACACATGTTTACAATGTACATCACTAGCCCCAATAGTGGGAAACTTGAGCCACTCCTTTCTCCTCAAAGAACTAGTTGATCTCTCTAATGCCTTGTGGGAGGATCCAAGATGAAAAGTCCTTTGCTCATAAAATGAGGGGGTATATATAACCAAGGGATGGTGATTCCCCTTTGTGACAATTTGACTAACCTCAAGACTATTAAACTTCCAATGAATTTCCAACTTATATGGATCTCCATATTCATGTGTGTCCTATAAAATTCCAATTTACAATAAATTTGAATATAGTATACATGGTCAACAATAGTGATGTGGCATATGACCACTCATAACATGACATGAAACTTTTGAAATGGACTACTTGGTGATGTGGCAATGTCAACTCACTGTTGCTACTGAGTGTTGAATTGTTCTTGAGAATACTCTTGTCTTCCCCTCCTCATGGCTTGGTGACAAGATTCTTCAATGATATAAGGTCTCAGGTTGTGGTCGTGAGTTGGTGTCATTTATCCTTGATATATAACATTGCATTCTTAGCTAAAAGAATGTCCTTTGCATATATTACTCATTCATCTCCTTCTTCATCATCTCTCTAGGTTCCTGCATCTGCAATTCACTCATGACAGGACGACATTAATGCGAAAACGTCCTATACTAAGATGGTGCATTCTAGTCTAGGGACTGAGTTGGAACTGAGTTACAACTTTGGAAGGGAGGCTCAATGGCTATGAATTATGTGGTCCCAACAACCAAGTTTTAGGCTTGAGGCCTGAAACTGCACAATGCGCAGTTTAGGCTGGGCTGAGAGGTTGTCTTCTGCACAGTTTTGGAGATGAGTGAGTTGGCAGAAGGAGGGGCCACTATGGATATTTCTGTGTAGTTCTGAAGAGGAAGATTGACTAACTTCTACATAGTTTTGGGATATAGTGGGTCAGTAGGAGGGGAGGACCACTGAAGGAAGATTCTATGTAGTTTTGGAAATGAAAGGAGGTTTATCTATGGGAATTTCTGGGAAATAGTGGGTCAAAATGAGGGAGTGACCGTTGTAAGAAGATTATGTACAATTATAAGACTAAAGGGAGAAAAGTCCCCTGCAGGATTGCACAATTCAAGGGCACAGGGAGGTAGATTTTTTCTTATGCTTACATAATGTGTAGTTTGGGACAGGATGACTGAAAAGATTGTGCAATTCTGTAAGGGAAGTTTGGGTATTGGGCTCATGAATTGCCTAATGCAACAGTCCTCAGGGAAAAGGACTGTGCATTACATAGTTCTAGGGGTCAAGGTCATGGCCTACTGACGAGAACTGTATAATGCACAATCCTGGCAAGTTGGGTGAAGCCAAGTTGAAGGGTAGGGAAGCTTCTTCGGAAAAGGCTAAGTGTTGGACCAGTAAAACTGGAAGGTGAAATGATAAAGCCTCAACTGTTTCCTAACACTTAGAATACTTGACGACTTAACGACATTGATCACACATGACACATGAATAACAATTTTTCTTATGTGACTGCTTTATGGCCAACTACAAGAAGTGCGACACCTAAGATAGACTTTATGACGACCGTAATGATAATTGTGATACAATGCTCAAAAATTTGTGAATGAGTGTGAGAGGTGTTTATATGGTTAGGAAAACTCATAAAAAAAATATGGGCCCCTAAGGCGACCAAAATGATCTTATGCATAAAGTGTCAAAGCCAACATGCGAAAAGATGACATCTTCCTTAACTTGCGAAAGGATGCAAAAAAATTAGAGAAAACATAATGACTTTCATTGTTTGTGACCATACATGTCATTGAATCCATAATGATATGAAAATGAAAATATTTCCTTCGTACTACACTAAGAGGCGCATCTCAATTTCATGAAAGATGTTCTTTTTTCTTCATACCTACCCTCCAAAGGGATGTGAATTAGATGGAGTCTCAATGCGGTCTTGATCTTAGATCTTATATCATACCCTAGGGTTATTTAATCTTATTATATGATGATTGTCTTTTCTCCTCATCTCCTTAAGTGTCATCTAGCATGTCCTCCTTTTTCATCTCCTTCTTCATCATCTTGCCATAGCATGGTAAATTGCTGTATCTGCAATACACTCATGACAAGACGACATCACCATGATAAACCCCGAGTCTAATATGTTGCAATATAATCCATTGAATGAGCAAGAACTAGTAGTAGGTCAAGGGGGGAGGCTCAGTGACTAGGTTGGACTGAGGTATAATATTGCACAATGCCCTTGAGGGAAAAATTTAGGAAATTCAAGAAGGAAGTGGACGCTATGAGATGGGGCCATGGGAGAACAAATTTCATAGTTTCATAGGGAAAAGGGGACTTGGCAACTAAGACCGCGCAACACACAACTCAGGGTGGCTTGAGGAAATAACTACGTAGTTTTTGGAGGTAGTGAAGTGCGGATGAGGGAGAGGACACTGGGAGAAGCATCTGCGTAGTTTTGGGTGCCATGGGAAGTTGGGCTTCTACACATTGAGATGGTGAAATGTGTAGCTCTGGGAGGAAGGGACCGAGCATTGCACAACACCAAGGAACAATTGTTTATTTAGGGTTGAGACTATGGAGTGCATAGTTTAGGAAGTTTGGAAGAGGCTAGGTTGCTAGGAATCCTCCAGAAATCAACTAAGTGTGGGATCATTGTAACCAATGTGAACAATGATAGAAATTGATTGTGACCACACACTTGGACACTTGGTGACACAATGTAGATAATCTAGAACATATGAAAACATACTTCCCTTAATGCAACAACCTTTGTGGCAACTTATGACAAGTGTGGCACCAAAGATAGACTTTGTGATGATAATGACGACACTTGTGTACTAATAGTGGGTGAAAATTTGGAAATAAGTACGAAACATATCTATATGATGAGGCCAACTCATTTTCACAAACATTGCCCCTTGAAGCAAACTAGACCTCCCCTTTGCATGATAAGTGATAATTCCCATGCCTGAAAATGACACTTGCTATACAAAAGATAAAAGTGTGAATGACACTTGAGATCCAAGAAGAGATATTGAAATCATTAGTCAATTAATAAGTGACTAAGGAACGAATGATCAAAGTATACACAGTACGCTCCAAAATTTGAGTGTAGGCTAACATTTTGGAGGGTTTTGCAGACACTACAACGCTTGGCAACACACTAGTAGAATCCAAATTCTATTTTTTGGTTAAATCCTTCGTGCAAGGCCTTGGTTCTTTAGGGAGTATTCATCATGTAGATCACTTTGGCCTTTTCCACTTACCCCATGACTAGACATGGTCCCCTCTATCCTTTAATGGTCTAACACAACATAAGATTCAACATAATCATAATGTTTCGAGATGGGAAGGGTAGTGTATCTCTCGAGTTTAAGATTTTCAGAGTATAATTTTTCATCTCTAATTTGTCTCTGCTACCAAAAAACCTGGACAGTACCTCAACTAAGTCACATAGGAACATAAGAATTTCTTCGCTTCTAGTTAGCCTGGACATTACCCCAGAAGATTTGCTTGCTTCACCTCTCTACACAGGATTCCTTTATCTTCTTTCGCCTTTATTTATTTATTTGAAGAGAACTGTGCATTGACACTTATTTAGTTTAGGGTGGAAGAGGGATCCCAACTTATTAAGAGTAGAATAGGTTGTTCCTTCAAAGAGTCATATAGATACCTCTACTTTAGGTTTTCTCGTTTATATTTTACCCTTATTTGTTTCTACTAGTTGGATAAACTTGAGAACATCAAAGAAGGAAAGGCATAAGGTTTCTTGACTGGACATGGGTTCATGGTTGGACCAAAACTTTTATTACAGATGGATTGTATTTTTTGTCAGAAATTGAATGACCAAAAGAGAAAGCCAACACAAAGAAGATTGGCTGGAGGTTTAGCCAAATGTTGTAGTGTCACGAGACTCTTTAGACTTCAGCCACATATGTACTAAGAAGCCAAAATAGGTCTAGACATAACACTTATTCACTTAATGGACACAAAAGGATCAACTCAATAAGAAAGAAAAACAAGACAAAATGAAAGACATCACACAACTAGAAGAGTAGAAATAAAATGGCTATAGCAAACATGATGTAGAACCAGAATAAGAAAACCAGGACACACTACAAGGAGCAAGTGTAAGATGAGTGCAAGGAAGAGAAAACTAGGATGCAGTTAATCCTAGTACTAACCTAACAAATAGAAGGTCAGGGTCACATATAATGAAATTTCGAGTGAAGCCACGTAGATTTTTCCCGACCCGCATTCACAAAGATATGAATAAATTGTAGATAATGTAAATAATTAATAAGAGAAAATGAAGATTCATCGAGAGATGAAACTCAAAAATCACTCCCTCATGTATATAAATATGAATAGCCCAAATGAATAAACATAATATGATTTTAGGAGTTACCTCATGGCCTGACATGGTATCAGAGCCAACTCCATTTTTAGTTTTCCTACCCTTGTAACTCCCTTCTGTCATCTTTTGTAATCTGCCATATTCCTGTCATCTTCAACCTTGGAGTGATTCTCGCTCCCTGGCTCCCTGATGCACATGACCACTAGTTCTGCGATGGAGCATTTGAAGATCAGTGTGGAGATTGAGTTTGTTGCCTATGGTTTGAGAGGAATGAAATAGTGTGGGATTTTTTGAGAGATGATGTGGTTGGTGTGGCGAGTTTCAACACCTTACCTCAACACAACAGTTTCAAGTGTTAGTATGCGGTCTGGTACATCTAGAATGTTTTTTAAAACATGGTGAATGCTATTGTAATGCATCATTATAGATTATTGCCTAGTGTATGCATTAGGCACAATTAACACCTCTCCAATGCCCAAAAGCAACAAACATTGTCTCTGTCCTCCCAGTCTTGTGTATTAAATCTCAATCCACTCTCAGTTTTAAATCTGATCTCTGTGGAGTATCAAGGAAGGTATGTTTCAATGGTTATTTTGGTATCTTTTTATTAGAACTCAAAAGCCTTTTGTATGGGAAATTTAGATAATGATAAGGATTTATAACGAAACACGAAAGATTAATGAGAAACACTGACAATCGTCATTTCTATGTGCAGGAGGGAGGAAAAATGGAAGGTGGCCATTCTCAAGGTAAAAACAAGGATGAGCTAATTGTTGTCCCTTTGATGGGAGACCAGAAGCAAACCAGATCAAAATGAATCAACCCAGGAAAGGACGCGGAGATACCAATACGGAGCAGAAAAGGAAAGAAGTGATGTAGTATTAACGATTCTGCAAATCCCTCAGGATCTTAGATCCTAAGGGATCGCTATTTTATCTATTTTTTGTATCTAGATATCTCCGCCATCTTCCTTATAAAAGGGATAGCACTGTTGGCTACAAGAGAGGTTCTTTTATGTAATTTATTTTAAGGAAGATTTGAACTATGATCTTTATGTTATGTTGAAGACTTGAGTTCCTATAATTTTATTTCATGCCTTAATACAGACTTGTTCACTCTTTTATCTTCCAGCCTGGATCTATCTTAAGTGGTGTACCCCTGGAGGCTAAGGGCCCGGCCCTGGAGGACACTTGCTCTTGTACCATTACGCGTGGTTTCTGTGTGGTTTGTTCATAGACGTAATCTGGTAATATGCTGTGTTTTAAGAATATTATATTACATGCTTTGTTATGTTTAACTCGTCTCGTGTTCCTGAACCTTATATTGATGCTGTGTCATTTTATCAATCCTTCAAGTATTGATTAATCTCTACAGGACATTGTCACTCCATTACAGAGTTCGTTACGATTGTGTTTAGCATTATAAAAAGTTATCTTGAAATGTATGTTTTCACATGATTATTGAATGTTACTGTTCTTCATCTTGAGATGCAATCGTATGCGTTTATTTAGATCAATAACAGAAGCAGATTGAGTATGTTGTTTTTCTAAGGTTTTGATCAGTAGTGTTGTTCCATCGTATGTGTACATCTTTTAAGACTGAAGGATTGATGTTTTGGTTGGATAGATTAAATAGAGTTACAGCTTGAGGAACTTGGTTACTGCTTATTTCAACTGATGTTCCATTTCTAAATTGTTGTTCCATTTATTTGTTGTTCCATTTATTTGTTGTTCCATTTCAATTGTTGTTCCATTTCCAGATTGCTAATTTGTTGTTTCTTAAGGACAGTCTCAACCTGTAGTGAGCCCCAGCATCTGCTATCTGGCTTCGAGACCTCTGATCTGCTCCCATCAGCTATGAAAGGGATGTGTTATTGCTACCGAGCCCTTGGTTGATGTGTTGTTCTATTTCATTGCTATTTCCTTTACTTGCTGTTTCATTTCTATTCATTAAGAATGGTCTCAGGATGTAGTGAACCCAACATCTGCTATTTGTCTCCCGGACCTTTGATCTGTTCTCATTAGTTACGGAAAGGATGGGTTATTGCTACCGAACCTTTGGCTGATGCAATACTTGGTGTGATTTGGTCTTTTGAAGTAGTTGTAGACTCCCATTAATTTACTTTTGTAGCTTTTAAATAGTTGTACTACAAGCATTACTCTGGTAAGTGCTAAGCCTCAGACTGAGACACTCTTTGAAATAACCAGACGTTCCTGGATTGACATTTCTATGTGAGGTAACTAGAGGTGAAAGAGACCCTTTTTATAGCTCTACATTTTGGCACCGTTGTCGGGGAAAGAGTGTAGCCATTTGTCTTTTTCAGAGTAGTGTATGAACCTGCTAGGGAAGAATTGGGTTTTGAAAACGGAAGGTAAGAACCTATGTGCAGAGCATGTAAAAGCCCTGCTCCTTTGCCCACTTTCCTGCAGATTTGCTGCTATCTGCTTAAAACTTAGTAGTTAAATTGAGTGCATGACTAAGCAAAAAAAGCCGGAGGAAAATCCCAAACCGTTACCAAAGCCAGAAAAAGCTAAGGGACCGGTGACCCTTGGTTGATCAACATTCATAGACGAAATCTATAAGAAAGCTGAATCTCAGCCTTCAGTAGGACCCAGGAAAGTTACTTCCAAATAGCCTACTAGTTCCCTTCAGGCCTCAGGCTCACCATCTGAAGCCTTTGCTGAGGTGTATAGTCAGACTGACGAACAAGACTTTCAAGAAATTGAAAATTCTATTCCAGAACGACTACAAGAAGGGAATCTCAGTAATCTTTGTGAAGGAGAAGGGGAAACAGGGGAAACTGGGGAGCCAAGATCTCCTCCTAGGATAACTCAGCAATTGAATAGCCCATACAAGGGGAGAGCGGTAAAAATTATTATTGAAGACACCCTATTTCCTCAGACAGAAATCCCAGATAGAGGAAGTGCTATTAAAACTGTTCCTGTTGAAAACATTCCTCCTCAACCTAAAAATACCCTCTTAGATATTCCAGAAGGTTATTGGCATATAGTTGACCCAATGGCTCAAAATCTGCCAAACACCCAAACCTCTACATTACAATACCCCATAGTGGATTCTGCAGCGAATGCTCCTATGAAAGCAATTCCCCTTCAACACATTCCTACATTTCACGGGCTTACATCAGAGGACCCCGATGCATTCTTATTCGAATTTGATGTACTATGCAGGGGAGATGATTACACCACTGACCCCCAGAAACTAAAATTGTTCCCCTCCACTGTGAAAGCGGCAGCTTTAAGATAGTTTATGGGATTAGGTGGTGGAGTTATAAATAACTGGGAACAAATGAAAGAATCTTTTCTAAAGAAATATCAAGATTACTGTAGGTCTAGAGAATTAAAATATGAAATATTTCAGATGATAGCTAGACCAAATGAAACACTAAAAGAATATGTGGAACGTTTCCAGTATAATCTGCAAAGATCCCCGTATGCATCGCTGCTTTCCCTAATAACGTGTTGAAAACATCATTAATAAGGGGCATGAAAGAACAGTGGATTGAAACATTAAACATTATGGGGAAAGGGGATATTTATCAGGAAAGTTTTGCTGACATAATTGATCTATGTATCAGGAGTTCGAGAGGTAGTACACGAATCAAACCAGCAGAACATGATCGATTTACACGAGAAAACAAAATTTCATCAGAAGGAGTAACACATGTGGAAATTGGAAATTTATTTGAAAATTTTAAAACTGATATACTAGGAACACTGACTACACAATTGGATGTTTTGCAGGCTAAGCAGAAACAAATGGAGGCAGAACAGAATTTGGCAATCTTCTGCCCCAGGTGTAGGAAGAAGCATAGCAATAAGGAATACCCACTAGATACAGTTCAGACATGCACCATTTGTACAAGGGATCACTCTATAGAAAGTTTTCCCTCATTACCTGGACTGAAAGCGATATATAAGGAAGCAGAAGAAGAACCAGAGGCAGTATATCTACTCAACCAGCGTCGTCAGTGGCAGCCGCGACAAAATGGTATGTTTTCAGACCCAGCCTCTTCTTTTCAATATCCGCAGTACAATACTCAACAATATAATACATGGAAAAGTCAGTTTCAACCCCCATTTCCAAACTGGTCATCACAGTCGTACCCTTCTGCAAACCCGTGGCTAAATCAGAAAAGCCAATCTGGTTGGTCGAATCCTCCTTATCCCCCACCATACTGGCAAAACAACCCATACCCACCACAATGGACTCCCCCCACTTCACAAGGTTCATTCTGGCAGACTAATTGGCAGAGGCCAACACAGTAGCCAGTACGAAATATTCCTTTCCTTCAACCTACACTCCCAGCTTTATAGCAAAACCCCCAATCTAATCTGAGACCCCAACTCCTAGCCCAGCCCAATCCCAATCCAAATAACAGACTGGTCCAAGTACTCCAAATTTTAGAAACACCAGAAGAAGGACCCGATCTGAGGGAGTGCAATGATCTGCAGCTAAGACCTGGGCGTATTATTCAAACAGAGGGAAATAAAACCATTCAGATTGAAGATCAGTTACCTAGAAAACATCTGTCACAAGAAGAGGATGTAAATGGACAACAAACTCAGAATCAAGCAACTACATCGTCTCCCCCGTTCCCAGAATGTTTAGTCATACCTCGACCTATACAGCAACCTAATTTCAACATTCTGGGAGAATTACAAAATTTGTACATAAAAATTCCATTCCTTCAGGCCATTCAAGACATCCCGATATACGCTAAAACTATTAAGGAATTGTGCATAAAAAGACTGAGAAGGAATGTAATAGATAATCCAAGAGTTCAAGTAGTCGGTACTTTATCTAACCTATTATCAGGAAAGGAAACACCTATTAAGTATGAAGACCCAGGAAACCCAATAGTAATTGTTCATATTTATGGCCAAACCTTAACTAATGCCTTAGTTGATCTTGGAGCTGCAATCAATATATTGACAACTACCACTTGCCAAAAGTTAGGTATTACATCTGCAGAACCCACTTCAACTTTGCTAGAATTGGCTGACCGATCTGTGGTTAGGCCGGAAGGCATACTGCATGATGTCATGGTCTCGGTTGATTCCTGGGAATACCCAACTGATTTTCTGATAATAAACCCTAAAACCCGACTAGATGGACATCCATTGATCTTAGGAAGACCTTGGCTCGCTACCGCTGATGCCTATATCGACTATCAGCAAGGGAACATGATCATAACTAAGGGGGCAGATATCAAGAATTTAGTACTATATCCCCTAGCGCAGCCAAGCATCACAATAGTTAAAACTAATAGTCACCCTGTATCATATCTTACTGACAACATCAGATCTCCATTAACTATACAAGAAGTGCTAGATTTCAAAGATCAAATAGAAGATGATGCCATCAACAACTTTATTAGTCAAACTAAACTCACATCTCGTACCCAGTGTCATATGATAAAAGCAACATTTGATAACAAAGTAGAGGAGGAACCTCTGAAAGATGTGCATGACCACATAGTCCCTGTCACTTCAGTTGCACATAGTAAAATTGTGGAAATCGAACCTGGGAAGACCTTAAACATTAACGCCGACCTTACACCGGAACAAGAAACAAAACTCATCCATATTTTAACAAAATATAAAGACGCATTTGCATGGGATTACCCTGATATGAAAGGAATTGATCCTCAATTGTGTACACACCACATCTACATAGAAAATGATGCAAAACCTGTTAGACAGCCTCAGAGAAGACTAAATCCTCATCTAAAAGAAGTAGTAAAAGATGAGCTCCAAAAACTTTTAGATGTTAACTTCATCTACCCTATCTTTGATAGTAAATGGGTCTTCCCGCTTGTGGTGGTATCGAAAAAGAATGGGAAGTGGAGAATCTGCGTGGACTACAGAGAACTAAATAAGGCAACGCAGAAAGATCACTTTCCTCTCCCATTCATCGATCAAGTATTGGACACTTTGGCAGGGAAGAAATTCTTTTCTTTTCTCGACAGCTTCAGTGGGTATAACCAAATACAGATTGCCCCTGAAGATCAGGACAAAACTACTTTTACTTGTCCTTGGGGAACATTCACCTATCGAGTTTTACCTTTTGGTTTATGTAATTCCCCTGCCACATTCCAAAGGGCCATCCTTAGCATATTTGCAGATCTAATAAATGAAGGACTGGAAGTATATAGGGATGAAATTACTCCATATGGAGAGGAGTTTGATCCAACATTGGAAACACTAGAAAAAGTCCTACAACGTTGCATAGCTACCAGGCTTTGTCTAAGCCATGAAAAATGCTACATGATGATGACAGAAGGACTTATTTTAGGACACTATATTTCAGCAGCCAGCATTCAGGTAGACCCAGCCAAAATCCAAATACTTTTGCTTATTCCTACTCCTACTACTCAAACAGAGGTACATAGCTTTCTTGGATTCTTTGGTTATTACAGAAGATTTATAGAACATTACTCACGTATTGATGCACCATTGTATGCGCTAACTGGTAATATTGATTTCCTTTGGACAGAAAAATGTGAACGTGCTTTCAATGACCTGAAAAAGCTTGTATCTATAGCCCTAGTCCTTCGGGGACCAAATTAGGATTTTCCATTCCAGATATCATCTGATGCCTCAGATACAACCATTGGGGCAGTCCTTGGCCAAAAGGAGGACAGAAAACCATATGCAATTTATTACATTAGCAAAAATCTATCCCCTGCTGAATTAAATTATACTGTCACTGAAAAGGAATTTTTAGCTGTTATACATTCTATCAATAAATTCAGACATTACATCACTGGATATCCCGTTATATTGTACACAGATGATTCTACTATAAAATATTTAGCAAATAAGCCTGTCATAAATGGCAGAATAACTAGATGGCTGATTTTATTGCAGGATTTTGACATTACAATCAAGGATCGACCTGGCAAAGAAAACCCGGTAGCCGATTTCCTCTCAAGAATGCCAAAGCCAGTCGATGCAGCAACAGTTGAAGATCAGTTTCCGGATGAACATCTCTTTGTTGTTGTTGTTCAAACACCCTGGTATGATGATGTCGCCAATCACCTAGCAGTAGGTAAGTTACCAAAGCATCTAACCCTAATGAGCGGAAACAAATTGTCCAGCGAAGTACCAGATTTTCCTGGATTGGGGGCTATTTGTTTTACACAGGGGCAGACATGCAAACCAGGAGATGCGTTCGACAAGATGAAATTTTTGATATATTGAAACCATGCCATGACCAACCATGTGGTGGACATTTTGCTGATCGCAGGACTGCACATAAAGTATTACATACAGGGTATTATTGGCCCACAATTTTTAAAGATGAAAAGAAATTTGACCAAGCATGTGATAGTTGCCAGAGAGCGGGATGCCCTAGTCACTCAGATGAGATGCCTTTGAAACCACAGTTAGACATCGAACCATTTGAGCGATGGGCCCTTGATTTCGTGGGACCAATCAACCCACCATCAAACCAGAAAACATACATTTTAGTGGCAACAGAATATGTCACCAAGTGGGTTGAAGCAGAAGCCTTGCCCAAAGCTATAGAAGAATTTGTTATACAGTTCTTGCTCCATATATTTGTGCGCTATGGCCTCCCTAGAGAAATAATCACAGATGGAGGGCCACAGTTTTTTGGGAACAGAATAGCGGCAACACTCAACAATTATCATGTTCAGCATAAAATGACCACCCCATATCACCCACAGGCAAATGGGCAAGTAGAAAGAAACAACAAGATAATAGAAACGATTCTAACAAAAACAATTGCATCACATAGACGCGATTGGGCTGCCAGACTACCATAAGCACTGTGGGCTTATAGAACAACATGGAGAAGCACCACGGGTCACTCACCTTACCAGCTAATGTTCGGAAAGCAACCTATCTTTCCTATAAAATTTGAAATCCAGACATTACGAACAACACAAGAAGTTGGGTTAGACTTAACCGAGGCACAAACTAATCAATTGCAATAGATTAATGAGCTGGATGAAATTAGGCTCTATGCACTTCAACACACTGCCCTGATATAGCAGCAAAGAGCTAAATGGCATGACGCTCTCATAAAAAACAGAGTCTTCCATGAAGGAGATTGGGCTCTTATATATGACTCTAGATTTCAGGACTTCCCAGGGAAACTCCAGACTCGTTGGCTGGGACCATATGAAATTCAGAAAGTACATGATAATGGTACCCTCACACTGATTACTATTGATGGCTCTGGGTATACCTTTAAGGTAAACGGCCATTGAGTCTGTCTTTATCGCAAACCACTTACTCGGGAGTTCTTCTGCCAACAACTACGCCAAGATTCAGATATGGAGATCTTACGGGAGGAAGACAAGTCTCCTCCACCTGTAACTCATTAAGAAGTTTAGTTTTCTTTATAATTTGTATATAACTTCTTGAATTATTTTTGTACATATTTTTACAACATGTTTTGATTTTGTTGTTCCTTTTCCAAAAGGAACAACACTTGTGATTTTTGTTGTTCCTTTTCTAAAAGGAACAACACTTGTGATTTTTGTTGTTCCTTTTCCAAAAGGAACAACACTTTTGATTTTTGTTGTTCCTTTTCCCAAAAGGAACAACACTTGTGATTTTTACTATTCCTTTTCCAAAAGGAACAACACTTTTGATTTTTGTTGTTCCTTTTCCAAAAGGAACAACACTTGTGATTTTTGCTGTTCCTTTTCCAAAAGGAACAACACTTTCGATTTTTGTTGTTCCTTTTTCCAAAAGGAATAGCAATTGTGATTTTTGCTGTTCATTTTCCAAAAGGAACAACACTTGTGATTTTTGCTATTCCTTTTCCAAAAGGAACAACATTTTTTATTTTTGTTGTTCCTTTTCCAAAAGGAACAACACTTTTGATTTTTGCTGCTCCTTTTCCAAAAGGAACAACACTTTTGATTTTTGCTGTTCCTTTTCCAAAAGGAACAACACTTGAGTATTTTTGTTGTTCCTTTTCCAAAAGAGTATTTTTGCTGCTCCTTTTCCAAAAGGAACAACACTTTTGATTTTTGTTGTTCCTTTTCCAAAAGGAACAACACTTGAGTATTTTTGCTGTTCCTTTTCCAAAAGAGTATTTTTGCTGCTCCTTTTTCAAAAAGAACAACACTTGTGTGTTTTTGCTATCTCCGAAAGGAACAACACTCTTTGATTTCTGCCGATCTTTTTCAAAAGGAACAACACTTGTTTGATTTTGCTATTCCTTTTCAAAAAAAAAAAAAAAAGGGAAAAGCACCATTCATTTCCACTGTTCTTTTGTCCAAACAAACAACTGTTGTTGTGCCCTTCCTTGAAAAATCACTACTCATATGTTTTAGAATAGCTTGTTCCTTCGTAAGGATGCTTAGTACTAATGTTCTTTCGAGTCTTTTGGAATACAGCTATCCACTTATGTGATGGAAACAAAAACACAGTATACGGAAATTAGTAAATTATAAATCACTATATTTATAAGTAACTGCCCTGAATTGGCGAAAGGACGCAGGGAAAAGATATGCTTATTTAACACCTTTTGTTGCCATTGTTTTACTAACTCTGTTCTGATTGGTTATCTCTATCATGTTGATCCCTTTTTACCCACTTTGATTATCATTCAGCAATAAGATCAAAGGGTCTATACCTTCCTATTGGGATATGAAGACTTCTTGCACCATTCCTACTCTTAAGGAGTGTTGAACCACCCTTTGTGTATAAACAGGAAAGGCTCTCTATTAAAAGCAAGAAAAAAGAAACAAGCAAAGCAGTTTTTTTTTTTAAATTGTCAAATTGCAAGATAGGGAGTCTCATTACGAGTTGGCCTACCATGATCATCAGGATGGAAGTGAAGTGGCATTCCCACTAGGGCCACCACACCTGGGAAATGGTCCAAAAGGTATATCAAAATAAATAACCCTTGGAACAGGAGGTCTCACCACAAGCCGACCTGCCCACTATTCGCTCCTTCCTCATGAATGGCATTATGACTAACTAGTTACGAAGCCTGCATAGTGGCCTACAGTTTTACATTATATAACACTTCCTGGCATACACAAAGGACTATGGTTCCCGGGGTGAAATAAACAACTCTGCCAAGGTTATGGACACCTATCGGCAGCAGAGCTCTGTTAATGGTATTGAAGTCGTAACCTTTACACCAATAGGTAAGGAGATTATATCCTCCTGTTTCTTATAACGTGATAATTAATTTAATTACCCAACCATATAGCGCATGACTATCTATTATCGCCAATCATTACGGAGCTAGTGACAGTGACCGCATGAGACTCACTAATTATGGCAAATGTCTTATCCCCGAACTTCCATAAACTCACCACAGCCACTTACGTATTAAAAGCGATCTAACTTTCTACCTCGATTTCAGTAATAGGTTGTTTTTGCGGACATGGCATATTTTCATAAGTTGTTCCATAAAGGCCTCGCGGCAGAGCAGACGCTGCTCCTTTATTTGACAGCTGGGACAGCCTATCACATTGCAGGGGGGCGAGGTAACCTCATCATTCCCCATAGCACGTGTCAGCCCATTATTCGAGAAGATTTTGTACTCAAGCAGAACACAACTCAACGGTATGATCATTTGCCATTTTTGTTTTCTTCTGCATGAGTTGCTATTCGAAGCTATTTCCATTGCATAGGCCATTGCATTTGAATTTGAACGAGGAATACGCCACCAGCTTCTCTGCGTTTCAATGAACAACTGTTGTTCCTTTGAGAATTTGCAGTGAAGCTATGGGAGGAAGGTCAGTCCGCCGAGAACCACAAACATTAACTGTTTCGACTGCAGCCCGAAGAATCCTGAAGAGAGCAGGATGGTTGACCTATCTCAATCGCCTGAAGGAGTCTAATGAAACTGTAGCGGAAGAATTTTTACATAACCTACAGGAAGAATACTCCACAGTAAGAGGAAGGCGAATAGCAGTCGCTGACGACATAATAGCAAGAGCCACAGGACTACCGGCCACGGGACCAGTATGGACAATAAAGAAGGAAAGGCTGCAGAAGATTGTGGAAATATTTCAGGACGAGGGCCAGAGTTTGACAGTCCGAGGAAAGGGGGTGCTACCAGCAACACTAGGAGAACCATGGGCGGAATTGGAAAAAATCATCCAGAGCTACATTAATTGTGAGGGCAGAAAAGACGTGGTAAGACCACGACATCTTAAACTCCTAGCTGTCTTAAAACAAAAATGTTCTGTGAATTTACCTGCATTGCTAAATTCACTATTGCATGATGTGTCATGAAGTATGAAAAAGGCATAGCACGTAGAATTTGTGGTTAGCCACTAGGGATTAATTTGCTTGATAGTGAATCATAGTCTCACCCAACAGCAGAGCAGTTGGGAAGAACTAATTGATATTATCAATAAAGGGACAGCCACATCTAGATGCCCGACAAAACGAAAACGAATTGATATCACCCTGACATTCAGAGAAATGAAAGCAGGATGCTTGCACAGAACTACAAGCTTAAAAACAAGCTGAAAAGCAACCTGAAAAACGACCCAAAAAGCGGAAGCATGACGCTGGTACATCTGAACAACCAGAAAAACGTAGAAAGTCAGCGAGGCTCGCAGGGTTACAAGCAGAGCTGAAGAAACCCCAGGCTCGCATGAGCCAAGCAATAGAGATCATAGATGAGCAGTATGCGGAGACAAAAACATAGGAAGAAAGCAACGAGGATGTAGAGCAGTCTGTAGGGACAGAGACAGAAGAAGAAAACAGTGAGGAAACAGAGCAGTCTGCAGAGGTAGAGACAGAAGAAGAAGACGTTGAAGGGGAAGAACAGTCTGCAGAAACATAAACGGAAGGAGAAGACGTCGAAGGAGAAGAGCAGTGTGTAGAGGATAACACAGGAGAAGAAGAGGAGGAGGCAGAGCAATTTGCAGGAGGAGAAGAAGAACAGGATGAGCAGACTGAAGAAGAAGGAGACAAGAAAAAAGAAGTTGAGCAGCTCGAGCAGGAGGAAATAATGGAACAGCAGGGAGGAAGCCCAGTACAGGACCCGTTAGGGGAAGATGAATTGGCCAACATTTTGGCCAATATGGACGAATATGGCCAACCCCCAAGTCCATCCAACCTCCAGGCCGTAGAAGAAACCCAGGAGAAAGACGCACCCAAGGAAGTGCATACAGAAGAAGCAGAAGTCGAAAATTTGGCCGTTCATAATGAGAAGGTAGCAGAAAATGTCGAGCAGGAACAACCCGTTCCTAGTCAAAAGGCACCAGAGGAAAGTCCGGAGGAAATAAGGGCAGAAGAGGAATTAGCCCAAGAAACAACACAGCCAAGCAAGGTTCTTACCCTGTAACAGCCGCCTCAAGAAGGAAATCAGGAAGTTAGCCATAATCCAACCCACAACAAGCAGTCTGCTGTTCTTTCTGAGAAGTTGATGGAAATAAGGGCTATGAATTCAAAGCAGCGTAATAAGAAAGTCCAAGTAAAGCTCCCAGCCTCCACGGATGCATGGAAAAAGGACCCAAAATCAAGAACCCTTCACCATCATTTGAAGCAGGCCCAGCAAGAAGCAGAAAATCTCAAGGAGCAAATGGTCCCTCGAGAAAAATATGAAGAATTACAACAACATTTAAGGAACGTCAACCTGTCTGAAAGCCAAGCCTTCGAAGGATGGCGAAAGGAACAAGAGAAAGTTGCCAAGGTAACCCGTAGATTAGATGTAGTTATTAAACAGATGGATACCTTGTGTGTGCTCTATACAAATGAGTCCTGCATGTAGACCCCTGCCAAAACTATGCCCTGTTTCTAATGGAAAGGTACTGACAATGAAAAATTAAGGCCGTTAAGCAGGTGCTGCCCATAGAAAAACACTTAAATGATTTATAAATTGGTGAAAAGCATATGGGGTAAAAGTGCAAAGGTTATTTTGTGAATTTACCTGCATAACTTGTACTAGAACAAAGACGAGCTAAACCCTGGCCCTTTTGTTGGGGATATTCAATTACAAGCATTTATTTCATTTGCAGTCAATCAAATGAAATCGGCTTAAAAACCTACAATGCATTAAGAGACAAGAAAACGGATTAAATCTATGGTAAGAGCGAGCCAGAGACCTAGAACATATGAATTTCATAGAATCTCAGAGGGCTCCAGGTGATTGAAGCATTAGGACCCATGCATTAAGCAGTCATTCGCAAGGGCTTGAATTATTCTCTATTAAAACCTCATTGAAGCAGCAAAAATCAATATCGAGATCCTAATCCGAACTTGCTCAAGAGACCATTTAAGTATGAAAATTTAATCTTGTTGCTAACCGATTCCCCCTCTATGGGAACTTGTTTTGAGGGCAGGGCCATCCTGGTTAGGATATAGGTTCCGGAGTCCAATCATTTGGCATCCTGCACCCAGATACCAAGCCCTGTATGAGATGCCCAAGGGCCAGACAAGCCATTTTTTTGATTATCTAGTTTCGCATCATGGGTGTAGGCCCCCACACGAGATTCCATCTCCATCCTACTCCCTCACCACTCTGCATGTCAACTATAATGTTTTCATGAGGCCATGAAAAAGGGTAAGTTGGGGGGTGTGTGGAGTATCAAGGAAGGTATGTTTCGATGGTTATTTTGGTATCTTTTTATTTTAACTCAAAAGCCTTTTGTATGGGAAATTTAGATAATGATAAGGATTTATAACGAAACACGAAAGATTAATGAGAAACACTGACAATCGTCATTTCTATGTGCAGGAGAGAGGAAAAACGGAAGGTGGACATTCTAAAGGTAAAAACAAGGATGAGCTAATTGCTGTCCCTTTGACTGGAGAACGGAAGCAAACCAGATCAAAACGAATCAAACCAGGAAAGGACGCGGAGATACCAGCACGGAGTAGAAAAGGAAAGAAGTGACACAGTATTAATGATTCTGCGAATCCCTCAGGATCTTAGATCCTGAGGGATCGTTATTTTATCTATTTTCTGTATCTAGATATCTCTGCCATCTTCCTTATAAAAGGGATAGAACTGTTGGCTACAAGAGAGGTTCTTTTATGTAATTTCTTTTAAGGAAGATCCGAACTATGATATTTATGTTCTGTTGAAGACTTGAGTTCCTGTAATTTTATTTCATGCCTTATTACAGACTTGTTCACTCTTTTATCTTCGAGCCTGGATCTGTCTTAAGTGGTGTACCCCTGGAGGCTAAGGGCCCGGCCCTGGAGGGCACTTGCTCTTGTACCATTACGCGTGGTTTCTGTGTGGTTTGTTCATAGACGTAATCTAGTAATCTGCTGTGTTTTAAGAATATTATATTACATGCTCTGTTATGTTTAACTCGTCTCGTGTTCCTGAACTTTATATTGATGCTGTGTCATTTTATCAATCCTTCAAGTATTGATTAATCTCTACAGGACACTGTCACTCCATTATAGAGTTCGTTACGATTGTGTTTAGCATTATAACAAGTTATCTTGAAAGGTCTGTTTTCACATGATTATTGAATGTTACTGTTCTTCATCTTGAGATGAAATCGTATGCGTTTATTTAGATAAATAACAAAAGCATATTGAGTATGTTGTGTTTCTAAGGTTTTGATCGGTAGTGTTGTTCCATCGTATGTGTACATCTTTTAAGACTGAAGGATTGATGTTTTGGTTGGAGAGATTAAATAGAGTTACAACTTGAGGAACTTGGTTATTGCTTATTTCAACTGTTGTTCCATTTCTGAATTGTTGTTCCATTTAATTTTTGTTCCATTTATTTGTTGTTCCATTTATTTGTTGTTCCATTTCAATTGTTGTTCCATTTACAGATTGCTAATTTGTTGTTTCTTAAGGATAGTCTCAGGCTGTAGTGATCCCCAATATCTACTATCTGGCTCCCAGACCTATGATCTGCTCCCATCAGCTATGAAAGGGATGTGTTATTGCTACCGAGCCCTTGGCTGATGTGTTGTTCTATTTCATTGCTATTTCCTTTACTTGTTGTTTCATTTCTATTCATTAAGAACGGTCTCAGGCTGTAGTGGGCCCAACATCTACTATTTGTCTCCCAGACCTATGATCAATTCTCATCAGTTATGGAAAGGATGGGTTATTGCTACCGAACCTTTGGCTGATGCAATACTTGGTGTGATTTGGTCTTTTGAAGTAGTTGTAGACTCGCATTAATTTACTTTCGTAGCTTTTAAATAGATGTACTACAAGCATTACTCTGGCAAGTGCTAAGCCTCAAACTGAGACACTCTTTGAAATAACCAAATTTTCCTGGATTGACATATTAATGTGAGGTAACTAGAGGTGAAAGAGACCCTTTTTATAGCTCTACACTCTCTACTACACAGTGGGCCCATAAAAATGCTATCTTGGCTCATACAAATTCTCTCTCTGGCATCTCGGCTCATACAAATCCTCTCTCTGCTGTCTAAGCTCATACAAATCCACACTCTACATACATAATTTACTCATATAAATCCACTCTCAGATTATATGTTGTCTGGAGGTCCCAACGCTCCATGTTAACTCCATACCATAGGCACCCACTTCTCTGCGTTAACCATCTCTGCTCCAATAAAACCACTCTGCGTTAACCATCTTTGCTCCAATAAATCCACTCTGTGTTAACCATCTCTGCTCTAATATGCAACCAACACCTTTGGTCTCAGCACCTCCCATACTGACAACACCTCCCAACACCTCAAATATTGCTGCTATTTTTGCTCATACACCTCTCATACATTGTTATATTGTGCATTATCTGGGCATGTTATATTGTGATTTTTGTAATTTAAAACAATGTTTCTATATATATATATCAGTCCCACACTACATAATAGTGACACTTTGCATAAACCCTCTCCATAACGCATTGTATCAAAAAACTCTTATATATTTATATCAGAATTGTATTTTATTTTTTTTATAAAAGTACCACTGGAAGTCCTATTTCTTAGCAGCAAAAGTATATTTTTTATAGTGCACAGATTTAAAAAAAATGCATTCATTTATATCTATCGTGGGAGTGGTTCTCATCAGCAAGGATAACTATCCAGAATGGTCACGGAAAACCAAACACACTCTCATCTTTAATGACCTGTGAAAAGGGGTGTGTGTTGGAGATGGAGACAAAGAACCAGAATAGCCTACCTCAGACAAGGAATTTGCCATTTGGGAAAATAAGAACAGCAAGGCTTATGCCTTGATTACAACATCAGTAAATGAAGAGGTGAGTTGCCATATTTTTCCATTTTCAAATGCTTTCGAAGCTTTACAAAAACTGAAGGAACTCTATGACTCGCACTCTACACTTGAAGTTATCCAACTCATGATTAAATTGTTCAGCCTTGAACTACAAAATTATGATCCTCTTGCTCTTGCATCAGAAGTAAAACCTATTATACATGATATCAAAGTCACTAATGTTGAACTTCACATTACTCTGATAGCTTTTCTCAAGGAACTTTATCCCACTTACTCAAATTATCTTGAGTCATTGCAAGCAAATAAAAACCTCAAAGAAATTACCATTGACTCCCTTATGAAAAAAGTTGCTGAAAGACAAAAAGATTTTGGGAGGAAGACAACTCCTCAGTCTTCTGAAGAGATTGTGTTCTTGCACATAGAGATAAGAATATTTCTTAATATTCTTCCATAGGAAGAGGTGATCGAAGAGGAAGGGGAAGAAGAAATTTCAGAGGCAAGGGGGGCAGACACTCTTAAGGAGAAAAGTTAGATTTGCATTGCATACGTTACAATAGAGATGGATCAAATGATGCATCCACATGCAAGTTGCCTTGTGACAAAATTGAGTAGGAAAGAAGCCAACCCAAAGGTAAAACTAGTGATAAAGAGAAAGGTAAAGCACCTGAATCCATTGACTATGTTGTGGCACACTGTAATATTGGAGTAAGTGGAGACTTATTTAATTCTTCACTTGCTTCTTGGGAAAATGATTGGTGGATTGATTCAAGAGCAACCTACCACATGACTTTTAGAAGAGATGTTTTTGAAGAATTTACTAACAATGTTGATGGAGCAATATACTTTGCAGACAAATCAAAACTCAAGCCATCAGGGCTTAGCACAATCAGGCTTAAATTTCCCGGTCTTCTAGACTTTCTTCTGCATCATGTTTTATATCTCCCATAGTCGAGGTGAAACTTGTTGTCCTTGGTCCACATTTTCCAGAAAGGACACTCCATTCACATGTTTGATGGCAAGATTGAGGTGAGAAAAGCATCGGACCACTCACTTGTCATGATAGGGACAGAAGAAGAAAGGCTTCTCAAGTTGTAGGGTACCTCTGCTCATGCACAAAATTTCTCATAGAATTCTCATTATGATGAAGGTAAATTTATATCAATTTTATTATGGCATGCTAGATTTGGACACTTGAACTATGAAAACCTCCGCTTGGTTAAGAAAAATAGTGTTACTGGTTTGCCTACAATTACTCGGAAACTTAAGCAATGTGATGCTTGCATTCTGGGAAAGCATAGAAAATAGTCTTTTCATGATTCACATTCCAGAGCACATAGAAAAATTGAACTCATTCATTCAGATTTATGTGGTCCAATGCCTATTCCTTCTGCAAATGGAAATAAATATATGATGACATTTATTGATGAATACACTAGAATGTGTTGGGTTTATTTAATGAAGAACAAATCTGATTGTTTTCAAACATTCAAGAACTTTCATACATGGATTGAAAATGATGCACAATCTCATATTGGCTCTATTTTCACTAATAATGGAAAATAATACACTTAAAATGAATTTGAAAACTATCTTCGCCAACATGGGATCAAACATCAAATAATTGTGCCTTATAATCCCCAACATAACGGAGTAGCTTAAAGAATGAGTAGGACAATCTTAAATATAGTGTGCTCCATGATGTTTTTCAAGGATGTAAAATTGATGTTTTGGGATGATGCAATTCTATCTATTGTATATGTAAAGAATAGATGTCCATTTAATGCTATTAGAGACAAGAATCCTTATGAAATGTGGTATGGGCACATTCCTTCAGTAAAGCATCTCAGTGTCTTTGGTTCCACTTGTTATGCCTTGATACCAAAGGTACATAGAAAAAAACTTGATGCGAGGAGTCATAACTGTATCTTCCTGGTGTATTCAAACACCTCCAAAGCATACTATCTCTATGATGAAGTCAATAAAAAGTTTGTAGTATCTAGAGATGTAATCTTTCTTGAATCATCCAAACTAAAAATGTTGTTAAGTGGAAACCTGATCGCTTGGATAGATTTGAAAATGAAAAATCATTTCAAGAATTTGATAATCGGATTCCACATCTTGAAGGGGGAATTACTATACTCGATCAATTTGTGAAATATTCTTACGAAACACTCTCTACCCTGCACGAAACTCTAACCACTGATGATACTTTGAGTGATGTGATTGATAGAATTGGGAGACTCAATCTTGATTCAGTCCAAACTCAATCAACTGAGCAACATGGTCAATCTCTTAAAGGTCCCCCAAAGTGGCTCACAAAGACACTTGAAAGTGTTCATCCTAATGAGGTTGGAAAGATAGGAACTAGAAATTCAACTCAACAAAATGGAGGTGATGTAGATGACTCTGATTCACCTATTGATATGGATGTTTCTTATGATTGTGAATTGAATTTGTCTACATATTTTGAACCAACTTCCTTCAAAGAAGTTGCTTCTCATGATGAATGGAAAGAAGCGATGCAAAAGGAGTATGATGCCTTGATAAAAAAATGGCACTTGGAAGCTGGTTGATCCTGCATTGGGAACCAAACCAATTGGATGCAAATGGGTCTATAAGAACAAGTATAAATTTGATGGCTCACCTAACAAGCACAAATACAGGCTTGTGGAAAAAGGTTTTTCACAAAAGGAAGGGGTTGATTATGAGGAGACTTTTGCCCGCACAGTAAAATGGGCTACCATCCGGACACTCTTTGCCTTGGCAGCTTAGAATAGTTGGAAAGTCCATCAAATGGATGTGAAAATTGCTTTCTTGAATGGAGATCCAGCCTGAAGGATTTTCCATGAAAGGACATGAACATAAAGTATGCAAACTTGTGAGATCATTGTATGGCCTCAAACAAGCACTGTGAGCCTAGTATAAAAAACTAACTGAGCATCTTCTGAAACTCAATTTCAAACATTATGATCTTGAGGATGAAACTTTGTTTGTCAAGAAAGTTGGAAAAAAAATTGTATATCTTATAGTATATGTAGATGATCTTTTGATGACAGGGAACAATGATAGATACATTGCATCCATAAAGAAGGAATTGAGGAAAGGTTTTGAAATGACTGATTTGGTCTATGTTCATTACTATCTTGGTATTGAAGTAACTCATCATCTAAAGTCCATATTCCTTTCTCGAAAGAAGTACATTCGATATCTATTGAACGGTGTTAGCATGGCTGAATGCAATCCTATAACTACTCCAATGGAACAATACTTAAAGCTCACATCCATTGAAGGAAAAGAATTTGAGGATGCAACAAAGTATAGACAACTTGTAGGAAGTCTAAACTACCTGACTACTACCAGACTAGACATTTTGTTTGTTGTTGGAATCCTCTCCAGGTTTATGCAAAAACCTTGTGAGGGACATTGGTCTACTGCAAAAAGAGTTCTAAAGTACCTGAAGGGAACTCAAGAATTTGGACTCAAGTATACACAGGTGGGTGAGTTCAGCTTCATTGGATACTCTATTTCAGACTTCGATGGAGACAAAGAAACTAGGGTATTTACTTCTAGTTATGCTATGAGTCTTGGATCAAGAGCTATCTCTTGGAGTTCATGCAAACAATCAGTTCCAGCAAATTCCACAATAGAGGCAGAATATGTGGCAGCAGTTGAGGCAACAAAAGAAATTGTGTGGCTGAGGAAAATTCTAGAAGATTTGCAGGTAAAACAAGTACATTAGACTCCACTCATGATTAACAATACCACTGCAATAAAGTTGGCCAAGAACCCAAAGTTCCATGATCGAACAAAGCACATCAATACAAAATATCATCTGATTCGACATCATGTTGAGGCCAAAGCAATCCATCTTCACCATTTTTCCACTAACGAGTAGATTGTAGACATCTTCACCAAAGCGCTTGGAAGATAAAAGATTGAAAGATTTTGAACAATGATAGGACTCACCAACATCCCTTTAGATTAAGGGAGGGGATGTTGACACCTAATCATAGGGATTGGGTGAACAAATTGTAAATAATGTAAATAATTAATAAGAGAAAATGAAGAAACATCGGCAGATGAAACTCGACAGTCACTCCCTCATTTATATAATTATGAATAGCCCAAATGAATAAACATAATATGATTTAAGGAGTTACCTCTTGGCTTGACAGAGAGAAACCATATCTGACTTAGTTCAGGGGACTTACTAGAGTCATGATATCTTGATATTACCATCAACAAAAGTTGAAGTGCCTCGACACCCTGGCGAGTCCCATAACTTCCCAATATTGTAGAATCACATTTTGAAACTTGATTTAGATCATGCATGGTTTGAGGATGGATGTTGTTACTCGTTTCAAAATTGCTCACCAGTTGGCAGCCATCTCTGTCACTGATTTGACCAGATTCTCAAGCTTCAACAACCAAATTACTCAAATGGAAAGACTCTTCTTATAGAAAATTCAAATATAAATGAATCAATGAGATCTCATTGAGAAAGATGATTTGAAGAGTTTTCTTCATGAAATAAAAGAGATGATGAGGGATGGGAAGGGTACTCTATGTTTTGATTATTTTCAATCTCATCATGGACAACCTCATCACCTTGTGATAACTCATCAAATGAAGAAACTAAAGAGCATGGAGCATATCTATTGCAGGTATATGCATTTGCAACTAGAATAACACAAGGGGCGGTGAGGTGAAGAGGAAGTTTTGCTAAACACACCTTCTTTAACTGAATCAGATTTTGGATCATAGATAAGATCTTCATGAGAAAATGAAAGATTATGTGATGCACTTAGGAATTCGTTACTGCATACACCAACAAAATCATCTTCATCGGGATGATTGTTGCTCAAGTCTATAGATTAACCGAAAGAATTGATTACATTTGATTCGCTACTGAGATTAGCAGATTGGGAATAGGAATGGACACTTATTATTTTGACATGGAATATTTTGAAGAAGAGAGGAAATATTAAAGGTGTATACACCTTCCTACTCCTCTATCCACGTAATGTGATTGCTTTTTATGTAATCACAATTTGAACTAGCAGCTTGAGAATCAATAGAATGTGAAGAAATAGCTAGTGGAGTAGATTGATCAAGTGGATCATGATATAAAGGGTTGATATATGTAGATGATAGAGGATAACAAAAATATATATTAGATTTGAGACTAGAGTTGTGACCGTGACATCATCTAGCAGAATAGAGGACTGAGTCTTCACTGTAGGCTTCATGAGACCTTCTGGAATTTCTTCCATTGAACCTAAATCATGAAAAGTGGAAGAAGAATGAGAAGATGGATAGAAGATTTGATTTTCAGATTTCCCAGTTTTACAACTACCACAAGGGGGCACCCACATCAAGACTGGAAATGGAGGAGGAAAAAGAACAAAATGGGTAGTAAACTCCTCCTCTAAGATCTGTGGTGTCTCATGATTCATAAGAATTGGGGGAATTCAAGAATCAGGGGTTCAGGTTAACCATGTAACAAGATAAGAACCAAAATCTCAAACTCTTTTCGCAACAAATCCCAATTCATATATTTTTGAGGATTCTCATAACAAAGGTGAAGGAATCTATTGAGAAAATCCTCAACTAATTCAATTGGCTTCATTCTTAAGAGATTGATTCTTCCACAAAAACTTCGGTATTCATACTTATTGAAGGATTTATGAAGCACCTTGAAAATCTGGTCAAATAAATCGATAGAAGCAATGGGTAATGTTTGACACCATTGACTAACACGACCTTCGAATGTGAGGGTGAGTAGCCTAACCATGACATGTTTACAATATATTTCATCAACAAGAAAATATGAACAACTTGAAACAAATTTTCATGAAAAGTTGATTTACCCTCACCCTCGAACTTCAATTGGGACACGTTATGAATAACTTCTGTAGGGATGGTATAGTTAATATCTTTAGAAAAACATATTGGGATTATGATTTGGGAAAGAGCCATTTTGAATAAGATATTCAAGCTAGACTCAATGGGAACAACCTGTTGCCTCGTCCTCCTTCTAGCACCATTTTTTTGATGGTGCTAGAAATCCATCAACTAAGGGGATGTCCCTGATATGAATACCCAATTAAACCTCACATAATTTGGTGTAGGAGTCCCATCTGGTATAAAGGTTTAGTTTCCAAATACTTAAATATTTTCCTTGGATCTACCTATTAGCATAGGAGAGTGATGCAATGGTGCCTTCAAAAAGAGAGGGATGTGTGCTTGGTGAGTTTGCAGCTGTAACCATGTCAAGGTTCTTCTACTCCAAAGGGGGGAGAAAAGTGAGTCTCTATGTGAGAGGAAATAGTACCACCCAGGAAGAGACACACATGAACCATATGGATCTGTCTAACATCGAGTAGAATAGTCCGTAGCAGATTCGATGGTCATTAAAACCAACAAACAAGGAAATATATGTCTAGTATCCCACAGAATAGTCCACAAGGATGGCGCAACAATAACAACCATGAAAACACATTCTCAATAAGATAAGCACTAAAATACTTGAAATAGTTTAGCTATCTTTGTCCATGTGAAAGAAAACATGAAATACAAACATCCCCAAAATAGTCTTACAAACATTCATAGTTCATGCATGAAGAACATGTTGGCCTTAAAGGCTTCTGTTATTAAGTAAAATTTGAAAGACACATGTTTACAATGTACTTCAGTAGCCCCAATAGTGGGAACTTTGAGGCATTCATTACTCCTCAAAGAACTAGCTGATCTCTCTAAATCCTTGCGGGAGGAGCCAAGGTGAAAATTCCTTTGCTAATAAAATGAGGGGGTATATATAACCAAGGGGTGATTCTTCCCCTTTGCAACTCCTTGCCTACACTCATGACTATTCAACTTTCTATGAATTTTCAACTTATATGACTCTCCATATTCATGTGTGTCCTTTGGACTTCCATTTTACAATACATTTGAATATAATATACATGGTTCACCATATGACCACTCAAGACATGAAATGACATGACACTACTGACATGGAATGCTTGGTGATATGGAAATGTCAAGTCACTTTTTCTACAGAGTGATGGGCATCTGCTTGAGAATACTCTTGTATTCCATCTCCTCATGGCTTGGTGACAGGAATATTCATTGATATCAAGTGTTTGGTTGTGGCCATGATTTGGTGTCCTTTTTCCTTGATAGATCAACTTGCATGCTTAGCTAAAAGAATGTAATTTTCATGTCTACCTCCTTCATCTCCTTCTTCATCATCCCGATAGGCTCCTGTATCTACAATTCACTCATGATGATATGACATCAGCCTGTAAACCTCCTAGCCTAAGATGATGCATTCTAGTCTAGGGTCTGAGTCAGAACCACGTTACATGTTGGCAAGGGAGGCTTAGTGATTACACATTGCACGGTCCCAGCAGCCAGGGCTAAGGCTTGAGGCATGGAACTATACAATACACAATTTAGGCTAGGAGGAGAAGTTGTCTTCTGCGTAATTTTGGAGATGAGTGAGTACGACTAAAGGAGGGGCCACTGTGGAATATTTATGCATAGTTCTGGAGAGGAAGATTGACTGAATTCTTCAGAGTTTTGGGATACAATGAGTTGGTATGTGGGGAGGACCACTGAAGTAATATTTTGCGTAGTTCTGGAAATTAAGGGAGGTTTATCTTTGCGCAATTCTGGGAAATATTGGGCTGGACCGATGGACTAACCACTATAAGAATATTCTATGCACTTTTAAGACTGAAGGGAGACTTTGCCCCTATGGGATTGCACATTTCAGGGGCATATTGAGGCAACTTGTTGCTTGTGCTTGCGTAATGTGTAGTTTGGGATAGGCTGACTGAAAGGATTATAGAATTATCAAAGGGAAGGTTGGGCCTTGGGCTTAGGAATTACGTAATGCAATAGTCCTGAGGGATAGGAGATGCACATTGTGTAGATCCAGGGGTCAAGGTCATGCCCTACTAACTAAACTATGTAATGCATAGTTTAGGCAGGCTGGGTGAACCCAAGTTGAAGGATGGGGGAGCTTTTCCGGAAAACGCTAAGTGTTGGACCAATGAAACTGATAGGTGAACTGATGAAGCTTCAATTGTGTCCTAACACGTATAATACTTGATGACTCAAAAACATTGATCACCCGTGGCACATGAGAAACACGTTTTCTTGTCTGCGACTGCTTGATGACTGGCTACAACTAGTGCAACACCTAAGATAGACTTTATGATGACTGTGACGATAGTTGTGCGACAGGGCTCAAAAATTTGTGAATGAGTGTGAAAGGTCTTTATATGCTTATGAAAACTCATAAACACAAAGATGGGCCCCTGAGACTACCAAAATGAGCTTATACAAAGTGCGACAACTTGCATGAGAAAATACGACATTTTTCTTATCTTACGAAAGGAAGAACAACACTTAGAAAAAACAAAACAAATTTCAGTGTGTGTGACCATGCATGTCATTGAAGCCGTAATGATATGAAAACAACATGATTTCCTTCATACTACACTAAGAAGTTCATTTGAATTTCATGAAAGATGTACTTTTTTCTTCATACCTACCCTCCAAAGGGCTATGAATCAGATGGAGTATCCATGTGGTCCTGATCTCTGATCTTCTATTATACCCTAGGGTTCTTTGGCCTTCTTATCTAATGATTATAGGGTTCTTTGGCCTTCTTATCATCAAGTATGTCCTCCTTATTCATCTCCTTCTTCATAATCTTGCCACAGCATGGTAGAATTTATTTATTTGCAATCCACTCATGAATGGACGACAGCAGTATGATAAATCTCTAATCTAAGATGCTACATGATAATACATTTGCTGAGCTAAAAGTTGTAGTAGGTAAAGGGGAAATTCTTAGTTACTAGGTTGGATTGGGGGATAAAATTGTGCGTAGCCCATTGAGGGAAAAAATTGTGCAGTTCAAGTAGGTAGTGGAGGTTGTGGGATGGGGCCCTGGGAGGACAAACTCCGTAGTTTGAGGAGGCAAAGGGAATTAAGAAATTGAGACTGTGCAATGAGCATATTAGGGAGGCTTGAAGGATAGAACTAGAAATTTTTGTAGGTAGTGAAATCCGACTGAGGAAAAGGACACTCAGAGAAGCATCTATGTAGTTTTGGGTGCCAAGGGAGGCTTGGATTCTATGCATTGGCATTGTGAAATGTGTAATTCTGGAAGGCAGAGACTGAGCATTGTGCAGTGCCAAGGAATAAGATTTTTTCTTGAAGGTTGAGACTATGAAGTGCATAGTTTATGAAGGCTGCAAGAGGCTAGGTTGTTAGGAATCCTTCGAAAATCCGCTAAGTATGGGATCACTGTAACCAATGTGAATAGTTATAGAACTTGACAGTGGCCACACACTTAGACACATGGTGACACAATGTATATCATCTAGAACATATGGAAACATACTTCCCTTAACGCGAAAACCTTTGTGGCGACTTATGACAAGTTTGATGCCGAAGATATACTTTGTGATGATTATGACAACACTTGTGTAATAGCACATGAAACTTTGGAAATAAGTGCGCAACATGTCTATATCATGAAAAAAACTCATTTTCACAAATATTTACCCTTGAAGCAAACCATAGCTCCGCTTTGCATGATACGAAATAATCACAATGATGTATTGTTACTTTGAAGGCCTTGGCTTCAGCCCACTTGGTTAAATATTTATTGCACACAGTGATGTATTTCTTCTGTTTGAATGGAGGGTTAATGGGCCCAGTGAAATCCATGACCCACTTATCAAATGGTTTGGAAGTCACTTGAGGTTGCAGAGGCATTTCATTTATTGGGGTAGGTTTCCCCATCCTTTGGCACCAATCACAATAACTATTATACCTCCTCACATCTTGGTGAAGAGTTGACCAGTAATAACCAGCTTGAAGTGACCTCCACAAGGCCAATCATGATAGGTAAGAAGGATGTCAAAGACTTCCTCCTCCCTGAAACATCTTCTTAGAATTTGATCTAGGCCTAGCTTGAAGAGATTGCCCCCCATCCAAGTGAATGGGGCGCTCTTCCTTACGATCTTGCTCTTTTCGTTGGAGGACAAGTTTGGTGGAAACTATGCAAACACCAAGTATTTTCTATGTCAGCAAACCATGGAGAGAGAACTAAAATGGCGAATAAGTGTTCATCTGGTAACTGATCATCAGCCATTCCTTCCTCCCCTGTAGGCAAAGTCAGTCTAGATAAAAAATATGCAACAACATTCTCCTTGCCAAGCTTATCAATAAATTTTAAATCAAAATGTTGCAATAAAAGTAACCATCTAATAATCCAAGAATTTACATCAGGTTTATTCATCAATTATTTAACTGCAGCATGGTCATTATGTACAAATGTTTGGTAGCTAGTAATTAATGCCTAAATCTATTCAATGAGTGCACAACGACTAGGAGCTCTTTTTCATTCACTGTGTAGTTCAGGTCGGCTTTTGATAGATTCTTACTGATGAAGTAAATGGCATAAGGTAGCTTGTCATCTATCTAGACTAGAGTTTCTCCTCTAGCTTTGTGAGAGGCATCGGCATGTATATGGAAAGGAAGAGCCCAATTTGGGCCTCAGAGAATAGGAGCAGTAGTCAACTTGTCCTTTAGGGTTTCCATGGCTTCTTGATAGTTTTTTTACCATAAAAATTCAGAGTCTTTGGCCAATAACCCAAATAAAGGAGAAGCTAACTTGCTAAAATATTTTATAAATCTCCTATAGTATCCAGATAACCCTAAAAATCTTCTAACATTCCTCTGTTTTTGCGAAGTTGAGACCCTTTTTATGATGGCTATCTTATTTGGGTCTACTTGTAGTCCTTCTTGGGATATTGACTGACCTAGAACAGTCCCTGTAGTCATCAAGAACTCACATTTTTTGGGAATAAGGGATAAGTTCATTTCAATGCATTTGTTTAGCACCTTACCCCGGTTAGAGAGAGCCTCCTGGAAATCACACCCATAGGGTGTAAAGTCATCCATATAAATTCCTACTACATCATGGACTAGCAAAAGTACCCCAAGGATAGGTGAAGCTGGTTTTATCCTCGTCCTCTGGGCTAATATGGATTTGATTGTACCTGCTGAACCAATCTGGGAAAGAGAAAACAATTTTCCTTGCCAATCCATCTAACACTTGGTCAATGAATGGTAGAGGGAAATGGTCCTTCTTTGTTGCTTTGTTTAACTCTCTATAACGAACACAAATCCTCCACTTCCCATTTTTATTTGGGACTAGCACCAAAGGATACACCCACTCACTGTCCGAGATAGGGTAAATGAATCCTGCATCCAACAACTTTTGCAATTCCTCTTAGAATATATCCTTAAGAGCTGGATTCATTCTCCTTTGGGGTTATGAGATTGGTTTGCAACCTTCTTTGGTATAAATTTGGTGAGTACACACTGAGGGGTGCACTCCCTTCATCTCTTTGTAAGTCCAAGCAACGACATCCAAATTATTCCTTAGCATGTTACATAACTCCTCTTCTTGATGTACAGGAAGAGTGGGGTTGATTTTCAAAGCCTTTTTAGGGATCAATTCTATTTTCTTGACACGAGTATGGTTTGAATAAGCTAAGCACAGATCAATCTGATGGTCTCTCTTGGTTTCCTTCACTACTTCCTCTAGAGACAAGGTGTTGGAAGTAGGATTTCAAAGGATGTGTTCAATCAAATCATCTTCATCAGGTTGTCCTCCTCCTGTGCTAGTTTCTAGGGTATAGAGTTGGGTGAAGTAGACGTCATCTTCTTCCTCCGATTCTATCCATAAAGGTAAATAATGTTCTAAAGATGGCTGAGCAGGAGGGTACAAGACCAACTATTTAGATAGATGCCCATTTTTTATAGTCATGTTTCTAGCCTTGTAGCTGATGTAGGCATCGACATTGGCTAACCAAGGTCTCCCAAGTATGACAGGATAACCATTAAACCTGGTCTTAGTCTAGAGAACTATGAAGTTTGTAGGGTACTCCTAGGAGTCAATGGAGACCATGACATCCTCAACAATCTCCTCAGGGGCTATTATGGATTGGTCTGCAAGTTGCAAGACTGTCGTCGTATTTCTTAATGAGCCTCGAAAATTCAAATTGAGCATGGTGCCCTTAGTCATTGCATTCATGACAACCCTAAGATCAATCAAGGTATGTGGGAAAATGGTGCCATTGATGTGCACATCTACTACAGGGCTTCCAGGGTCTAAATACTTTGGGAAAATTACTCGCCCCAACATTAAGTCAGACAACTATCCAATAGCATTAATGGTAGGGGTGTCTCTTTTCACCTTCCTGGATGTTTGAAACACTTCTCTTTAATGAGTTTGTTGTAAATAGGTACATCCTTAATGGCTTGGAGAAGTGGAATTTTGACACATAGTTTTTTCAATTCACCCAAAAGTTCATTCTCTTCTAGGGTACGTTGGACTGGATGAGTTAATCTTTCAAGAAAGGGTGGTGGATTCACTCTTGGCATACTTTCCTCTCTTTCCTCCTCACTCTCCCTAGGTGGATATGGAGGTTGGTTGTCTAGGATTACTGTCCCATACCTCATGTTTATTTCCTAAATTTCCATGGCATAAGCAGGGTAGGATGTCTCTCCATTGTAGACCTATTGTGACTGTCTATTGTTCAGGTTCGGATTTGGTTGGGTAGACATCTGAGGTTGTATAGGTGGAGTAGGGTGTAAAATTTGTGCTTGATTAGGAGGTGAAGGAAATAAAGTTGGAGAATTGTTGTATGGGGGCCTCCACCCCTTGGGTGGTGCATTCCAGTGATGTTGTTGAGGAGTATATGGCTGAAATGTTTGGTTGGTCGATTGGGAATGGTACAAAGGTGCAAAAGACCATGGAGAAGGTATAAAATAGGAGGGATGAGCAGGGGGGCCCCAAGAGGGAATGGATGTTTTTTGGTTAGGGTTGTAATATGCATAGGATTACCCTTGCTTGCCATGTTGGTACGGTCAAGGCCCATGATGACTTCTTTGATTTTTGTAGTAGAGTTGTTCATTCACCCCTTTAGTTCCCTGATACACAACTTTTCGTCCAGGTAGAGAAGGGCACTTGCTTTTGGATTGGTTTTCTTCACATACCGAGCAAATTTCTATAAGTTTTAATGGACATTCATTCATAGGGTGCCCCCTTGTGCATCTGGGGCAGAAGATGGCTAATTCTCTCTCTGCTTCCTCCTACTTCCTCTTGATTTGCATAGTGTCCATATGTAGGGCGAGGGTTTGCAACATTTCACTCTTAAAATCTTCCAACATGTTTACAATTTCACCATTTATATATGTGTTGGAAGAGGACGAGCTGGCCACCAGTTGACCACCCCTGACCTTTTTCCTATCTTCCCTAGAATGGTTCTTAAATATAGTCTTGATTTCCTCATAATCCTCTAAGGACTCCTCATGCCACAAGGTCATTCTAAAATTTTCTCTTTAGTGTCTTTGGACCTATAGTAGTCTCTATACTTGTTTTTGAAAGCTTGCTGTATTTGAGCCTAGGTGGTGATGTTATCCCCAGGTAAACCCATGAACCAGTGTAGAGCTGAATCCTTGAGAGTGGATGGGAATAATTTCAACTTCTGATCATCAATGGTGTAATCATAATTTTTGCATATGACAGCAAATTCAAACAAGAAAGTATCTGGATCTTCTGAGGTCAGGCCATGGAAGTGAGGAAGAGTAGAGGGGCTTATGTTTGTCATCTTGGCATCCCCATTGGTTTCTCTAATGGGAAAAGCACCTTCAATTCTTTCTCTATCTCCTCTATCATTTCTATTTTCTGCCATTAGCTCAGTTGGAATGGATTTTTCTCCACTTCCCCTATAGGCTCTTCAAAAATCTCTGCTTGTTCACCTAAGGGGTCTTCTAATTCATAGCCACCAAAGAAGAGGGAAGGCTGGTTGTTTGAAGTGGTTGTGGTATTTGGTAGAAATTTTCCTAAGTTATCCCTATTCCTACGAGGCATGAAAGAAGTGTTTTTGTTTTTTTTTTTCAATATTTAAGACTAATTGCAGAATTGAAAAGACAAACTAAATGGAAACTAACTGCTGAATGAAATCTCTTACAGAATGGAAAGAAAAGCAAACCAACTTACAACTATCTTGCAAAAAATGAAACTAATAGCAGAATGGATGAGATAAGAGATGAAAGAAAGAAGGCAGAAATCACATCTACTTAGACACCTCTCGGGAAATCGTGCCAAAAAGTGATGAGCACCAGTATTGCAGCAAAATGTTACAACTCATGGGCTACCAACTTTACTTTATCAACCTAGAGTTCATACAAACTTGGAGGTAACAGTGTTGTCTACACAAATAGATGCAATTGATCCACTCTTTCTCACTGCTGAACTGGTGATATACCACTAGGTTTTCTCAAATCAGCCTTCTATTGATTTAGAAGAAGTTTGATTACCAATCGAGAAAGGGGAATTTTACCCTAATTAAGAGAATTGAAATATTATCTACTACAATAATGAAAGACTGAGATAAATGCTTAAAACACACCACTCATCTAGCTATCTATTAAGAGATCTTGCTTCAGAATAATTCTAAGCTAACACTTGTGGAACCCTAATTATCCTAAGCAATCAAACACTTTACTGGTGTGCATATGAATGAACACAACAACCTTTTCGTTTTGTCCATTTTGTGAAAACATGAATGCCAATTCTTCTTGATTATATGGCAGGTGGGTTAGGTGTTGAGAGAGGTGGTTGTGAAGGGTCAGGTGGCTTGAGAGACAAGCATGGGTCTTCTCTTATCTTTGTTGATGCATTTTTCACAAATGAGCCTCAAAATAGGCCACTACACGTCGTCCTATAGGATGTCCTAATGCACCTACAGGATCCCCTGTATTCCTACAAGATCGGGACAAAATCATAAGGACTGATTTAGGCAGTGTTATAGGGCTTAGGGAAGGCGAGTGATGGAAGGAATAAGGCAAGGAAGTGGCTAGGAATTCCTCAGAACTCAAACCAAAGTTTGTAGGACGGTTGGATTTGCTCAACAAGCATGGCAAGTTGTTCTTATGAAATGATAACTCGGTTTATGGAAATATTGGATTTTGGCGATTATGGATGGATGAGGATAGGTCAAGGCTATTGAAATGAGATCTTCATGCACTATTGAAACTCCTGCAATACACACATCACTGGAATTTACCCAAAATTCAGGTCAAAACAAGAAAGATCAACAACATAAGAAAACATAATTTCATCATTCGTTTGCCTAGTTAATGCATGGAAATAATTGCAGCCTATTGAGAAACACCATGAAATCTAATACGAAGCTGGATATATCAGAAATAACAACTGCAACCTATCCTTGCAAACTGAAAGATGTTGGCCTGATTAGCAAAAAACCTTGAATTTCATAAGAAATCATAATTCTATCTTTTTGGGGTTGAATGAGAGTTTTTCCTTCAAACCATGGTCCCTCAAGGGAGGAGTGAGGCAAGATCCACCTGTTATTATTCTTTTTCCCATTCCTTTCTCTCTCTAAATCCACTTCTATAGCTATGCACATATGGAAGCATAATCAAATTCACTAATACTTGGAATGAAACAATGCCAAATTTAATTCAACAGGTAATATATGAAATAACCTAAGAATACAAGTACAGTAAGAGGAACCTCTGCTGCTCGGGTTGGGCCCTAACCCAAGAGCTTCAGCCCTTTGAGTCAACTCAGTGTTGGATCAAGGAAATTCTCATTTTCATTAACATATCAAAAAATACATAACAACATTTTTCCACAATCCTTCAACTCGAAAGTCTTAGTTATCTTGCATAAAAAATACGAATCCTAATGAGGCTCTAGGCCTCCTTATGTATACAACTGAATTTTCCAATAACTTCCTTAAATCTAGGGAGGCTTGGCTCCCAATCTCAAAATTAACTGGTTCTTAACTATCATTGGCTTGACTACCAATAATCTTCATGACTCGGCTGCCTACAACTTCGATTTAGTGTGATTTGATTTAAGGATATTCGAATGAGTGAGTATTTAATGAGGAAGATCCATCTCCTATAATCTCTCATTCTTATCTCATTCGAGTTCCTGCACCTTAACTAGCCATAATTTACATAATTATCTCCCAAAAACTTGCAATCGATGCACATTAGACCACTAGACATAACATCTTACTTTTACTCATCTCATTAAGCAAAATATAATTAAAACATGTAAGGAATTATGATAAGAGTTGATTTTAGTAAGCTTGGAGGTGTATTAAGATCCATATATTTACCCAATGAGGAGCCTTATCAATATGTGCTAGATGACAACAAGCTCAAGAAGATTATCTTGAGAGAGTTTCATTTGAAACTGTATTCAGGTCACCCAGGATTTTAGAAGACATTGATAATGGTGAAGAAGTTCTACTACTGACCAAACTTGAAGAAAGAAGTGGTAGAGTTGGTGGTGAGATGCTTGGATTGTCAATAGGTAAAGGCAGAGTGTAATCATATATGTGGGTTACTACAACTGATCTCGATTCCAAAGTGGAAATGGGGGTCATTTCCATGGACTTCATTACATGTTTTCCGAGAGCATATAGACAACATGATTCCATCATGGATGTGGTGGACAAGTTGACTCACACTTCATTCCAGTGAAATCTACCTATTCAACTATTAATGTGGCACAAGTATCCTTTGGAGATGTGGTCAGATTGCATGGTGTTCTGAAGAAGATTGTGTTAGATAGGGATGAAAAGTTCACTTCTAAGTTTTGGAAAGAGTTATTTATAGGTTTATGTACAAAGTTGTCCTTCAACAGAAATTATCATCCACAGACAAATGGGTAGACAGAGAGGATCAACAAGATATTAGAGGATATGTTGAGGATGTATGTGATTCATAAATAGTGGAAGTGGGAAGAGTATCTTCCACTTGTAGAGTTTGCTTACAACAATGGGTATCAAGAGTCACTAAGGATGAGTCTATTTGAGGCACTTTATGGGCAGAGTTTTAATACTCCTATTTGTTGGAGTGATCCAGTTAACATGGTATTGATAAGATCATATATGTTGGCAGAGATGGAACAAGAAATGTAGGTAATCAAGAAGAATCTAAAGGCAACAGATGATAGTTAGAAAAGTTATGTAGATCAGAAGAGGTTGTTTAAGGAGTTTCAGGTTGGGGGACATGTGTAGTTGCGCATCAAGCCCAAGAAGAGATCCTTGTGGATTGGATTATGTGCCAAGTTGACACCTAGGTTTTGTGGACCTTTCAAGATTCTTGAAAGGATTGGACCAGTAGCCTATCAACTTGCACTGCCTCCGATAGTGAAATTCCATGATGTTTTCCATGTGTCATTGCTTAAAAAGTATGTTAAATATTTTGATCATGTGATTGAATGGCCTTTATTGTAGGTGGATCCAAAAGGATAATTCCATTCAGAACCTCAGTGTATATTATAGAGAGAGATGTTCATGCGAGAATTGAGAAATTGAGCAGGTTAAAGTGCAGTGGAAGCACTTTGGGCCTAATGAAGCTACATTGGAGATGGCAGATAAGATGCGAGTTATGTGTCGTTCTCTATTCATTGAATGAGTAAATGTTTTGGTAAATGTGTTGGTGCGATTTTTTGGTTTATGTACATATGGATGTAAAGAAATCCACGAGCTATGTTATAACACTCCAATAAGCAGTATGGGTGTCATGTCCTTATGGTTGTTATGTTGTCATGTTGTCATGTTGGTTTTCTTCTCAGCAAGTTGATCGTTGTAAATACTGCAACAAGATAAGTTATAAAGCTCCGTGGGAAGTATGTTTTTCTTTAAGTATTCTTGCTAGTTTTAGGTGTCATTAAACACTGAGGACAATGTTCCCCTAAGGGGGAGGGCTCTGTAAAGACCCTGGTCAAAAATCCATGTAATAAAAAGTTCATAAAGGATAAATAATAACCATGGTCACATGATACATATTCCAAGCCAAATTTTGGGAAAAACATCCTAGTGTGGGTGTTCATTTGGTTTATTATGGCTATGGAAATTGGAAAAGGAAATTGGTAAGGATTTGGAAAGGAGAAAAGGCATTTATTGGCATTTATTTATGAAAATAATGGAAAATATGAGAAAAGGAAGGTGAAAGGTCACAGGTTGCATGTGAGGAGGAAAATAATGGAAAATTGAAGAAAATAAAGGCCTCATTAAGAAAAATGTTTCGGAGGATTATTTCATGGATTTTGTGAGTTCTGACATATGTCACTTCTGACATATGTCAGTTTAGTTTTGGAACTCGCATTCTATTCTCTGTCTCTCGCATGCATGTGGTTCGTTGGTCATGATCTGTCATCGACATGGAGGACTCCTTGGATCAACAATGGTTTTTCCTAGCCTTTCCATTTCCTAGATAGCCATGGTGTTCTGGGAGTTTTTCCCTTTTTCTTTCTGGTTGGTTCTCATGTTCCTTTGGCTTTGGGTTGAGTTATTAGCTCCTAGAGCCTTGGTTGGAAAATCTCTCTAGATCCCTGTAACAGTTCGGGTTGATTTATTAGTCTTGGAGCCTTGGTTGGAAAAACACTCTGGATCCCTTGGTGGGTTGAGTTACTAGTCTTAGAGCCTTGGTTGGACAAACGCTTTGGAGCCCAACAACAATAATGGGTTTAGTTACTAGTCCTAGAGCCTTGGTTGGAACAAACACTATGGATCCTTGGAAAATTTGGGTAGAGACCAATCTGGTGATGGATAGTGATGTTCGACTGAGAGGTGGAATCATTGGTTGAGGGTTGAGGCGGCTAGGCATCTAGAAGCCCTGACTTGATTTTGATGGATTTGTTCTATGAGATCCCACATTCATGCTTGGAATATGGCACAAGGGTGATTGAATGAAGAGAGATTTGGTTCAACCAATATATGGTTAGGTGGAATGTGGAATTCCCAAACTTGGTTGGCCTTTGTATTCATCAATAGGAGCTCTCTTTCCCCCTAGTATTTTTATGGGGAAATATACTTGTTTATATGTGGCTTATATGGATGTTATATCCTTGATATTTCTATTGGTTATCTGTTGGTTATGAATGAGTTATATGACAGAAATAAGGGTATGGATCTCATCATATTTTTGTTAATTACTGAATGAAAAATGAATATATGACATTCTTACAGACCCCCTCCATAGACATAGATTTTTGTGAAATTATGACATCCATTGCAGCTAAAAGAATGGAATGTTTATATCCCTCCTTGACTCGCACACAAGGAGTTACCATATCTTCACATTCTCCTATGTCGACATATTCAACACTAGGTGGAAGTCCTAAAGTAAATTAAAAATGTAGGGATACTGTGAATTTTTTATTGTGGCTTAGTTGCAATGACCATTTTAGTGAAGACGAAACATGGGAAGGGTGGGAGGGATTTCAACTTGTACCTCTCAATTACAAGAGCAAAGAGGGAAATATAAAAGGATTGAACCTCTCACTTGCAAGTTTAGATTGTTGAAGTGATGCAATTAAAATGACTAGCATAAATGATTGATTTGTATTATTGTAGTACTTGTTAAGTAATCGTGTTTTTCTTCCTAGACTAAATTAGTCATTCAAGTTAGCCATTTTTAGTTCTAGTACTTATTAACTATTCTTATATTTTAACCTAGAACTAAATTAGTCATTTTTAATTGATCACTTAAGATTTCCCATTTTTGGTAGTATTTCACTTTGAAAAGCTACAATGACTAACTTTTTTTGTCGTCTAGTTGCTAATTTCATCATTTTCTACTAGTGCAAGAGTCTCCTTTTGCACAAACACTAGGGAGCACTTCCTCTAGCAAAATAATTCATATTCTAGCTAGATTTGGAACTTTTTGAGGATTTGCAAAACGAATTGTAGGTTGACACCTAAAGGGTCTACCTTTACACTAAACTAGAGAGCACTTCCTCTAGTATAATAGTTCAACTTATAGCCAAATTTGGAATTGTTCTAAGAAATACACCAAAAATGCTATTGTTGTTGTTCATACTTAAACCACCATCGATTGAGACCTCGATTTGCCCACCTTATGCCATCATTTCAAGGAGCACAATTAACGAATTGTTAGACATGATACTAGACATGATTATCAAACCCAAAATACATGTCAACATGATGATAGTAGGATGATTATATATGATCGTATAGATGTGGGAAATATTAGACAACATTATATCAGTTTAGAGATAGAGGAATGAGAAAGATGAAGTTTGAGGTATATTCGGGTTATGTGAAGAAAAGTCGTGTACACACACATGTATGAAGAATAAAAGGTGTGTATAGTTTCACATCATAGGATTCTAAATACCAATGGTCTTTACCATGGTATTTTCCAATAGTATTGAGCTAAGCAAGATATATTTGATCCCATCAAAGAATAACATTGACATTAGTGTTGTTTTGACCTGTGGCATTGGATAAGGGCTAAGTTATGTAAGGAGATGAAGATCAAAGAAATTGGTGTGTGCAAGTGATGAATATTTCATGAATAATTAGATCTGAAACAAGTATGCATGAATGGGCTATTAATGAATTGTTTGATCTAAAACTAAGTATGCACCCACGAATTTGATGATGGATTGGATCCAATATATTTGAAATGATTATATTGATAATGAATTGATAATTGATCTATAATATTTATGTCTGATGCATGTTTTATTATGTATTATGAGAAATGAGTATGTTCTAAAGGTCCGACGTGCAACAAAGCTATAAGTCAACAATTGTAGATTTGTAGGTTTTATATTTGTACGCGAGTTTGATAACCTGAAAGGTGCATACATATCCGGGTTTAATGCTCGTAAGTCACGTATCGATTCAGGTCTATCTATGGTTTGATTCTTGAAAAGTGTGTTTACACGCAAAAAAGTTGTGGAAGGTGCATATATAAGTTAGGGTGTAACTCAGTTTTTGTTTCAGAATGACAGTGATTCAGTTCCAGGGTTAATGTTTTGAGATTTGTACATTGGTATGCTTCAATGAAGTCACGCACACACCTGGATCTACTAAAGTAAAGTAACATATATATTTTGAGATTTTATTGATCACGATTATTAGTTGGGGTAATGAGTTAATGCAATGTTTGAGTTCAATATTGATATTATGGTTACAATGATTTAACTTCTTTGGTTAATTGATAATAAGTTCTTTGATTTGGGTCTCAGATGGTTCGGTGATTGGTTTGTTCAGCTAGTTCAATGATTGAGTGATTTGTTGCACTCATTAGTTTTAGTTTTGATATTTGGTATTGGACTTAAATGATAGTTGCGGGTGCAGTCTAAAAATTTGATGAAAGTGGCTTACAAGTTGGGATGTTTTGTATCAGGTGGATCCAGTGTGAAAATTTATGAAACGTGGTCCACAAAAGTGTTGACGGTTGAAGCCTTCAGTGAGGAAATTGAACCTTCTTTCCATTGGTAGCTGGTAAATTAGATTAGGGGGTAGGAGCTCCCTTCTAGTCGGTGTGGGCAGACAAAATCAGGGGGTTGGAACTCCCTTCTAGTGGGTGTAGGAGAACAAGAGAAGGTTGTTTCCTTCTGTAGATGGGTGTCCATGTGCTAATATGAGTTAGTGCTTGTAGAATATTGTAATATGTTTTCTTTATAGTAAAACATAAAGACAAAGACAACAACAACGATGGTTTTCTTTCCACATTGGGTTTCCACTTAAAATTCCTAGTGTTCATGTGTGATGATGTGTTTCTTATGTGTGATGGTTTATTGTGTTCTTCAAATGGTTGTTGTTTAATTAAATCCTAATGAAGTGCGTCTAAATTAGTTCAAGTTGAGCAAAATATGGATTAATTGAAAAGTTAGTTAACTAGATATATTTGTGTGCATAACAATCATGTACATACACAAGTTTTCTTCACTATAATCGCGTCCAAAAATTTGGATAAGAGATGAAAAGTATAAATTAGTTTTAAAATACTCATTCACCTCCCCCAAGTGTTTTTTGCAACAACGAATAAAGTAATCATTTACATTCTGCACTAAGAGACACTCTACAACCAAATATAGAGGGTACTTTGTCACATAATATTACATTTCAAAATAATTGTGATTTTTACATTAACCAATTAAAAAATAAAAATAATAGTAAACAAAAATATATATTGTTCATACATCAAATCTTCAATTTGGGTATTTAAATTTATATAAAAACTAGTTTTGGAAAAGAAATATATTTGAACTTTCGAACTAAATTATATATATACCTAAAAAAAACCTATAGCAGCTCCCCAAACTCAAAGCGTGATAATAATTATGAATGAATTTTACTTTTCTGTGTCATTGTCATGGTCCTTGGATATCAGTCTCTCAAGTTGAGAAACTCTAAAGCTTAAATCGTTGATTAATTTATCATTTGATTCAACTTTCCTGTAGAGATCTGTCAACTGTTGAAAATATATAATTCCAACTGCCCGCGCGGATCAGCAGTCAACGGGAACTGAAAACCACCGCAGGAAATCTAAACTGCCCGGTCTCATATCGCACCACCCTTCAGCGCAAAGTAGTTTCCGTGCAACGAGCTCCGATGCAATTAGGAGCTGACAACTGTCCAGCAGTGATGCTGGCCTGACATCAGCAAGTCACATCCGTCGGAAGGTAACTTCCGGTCTTCTTACCCTATCCGATATCCATCCGATCATGTTGCCTCTCTCTCTGCCGTTTGATTTTCTGGAAAGCACTCCGCCGTTTAAACCTGTGCAAAGTACATGTGGGTCTGTCGAAATCAATGATGCGTGGACCATATCCCATACCCTAAGTTAATACACTGACACAGTGTTTGGGTAAAGTCTTTAATTTTATTTACGTCGATTTAAATACGAAAGTATGGGTAAGTTTATTTTTTATATATGTTTTAATATAGAGCGTTGACCCTACGTTTTTGTCATGAAAACAAAACACCTGTGGGCATTGTAAAAACACAGGTAATCGCAAATGAAAAATGTAGTGACCCTTGTAGCATGAAAAATGCACAGGGTGAAAATGAAATGAAAATTCGCAGCAGCGAATGTAAAAACACAGAGAGGTAAATTTTGTATTGCAGGGGACGCACAGATGTGCAAAAATGTTTTGGTTTGAAATGTAAAAGGAAAATGCAGCAGCAGTGAAAAGAATTTATTTTGTCCTGGTAATGTAAGAAGTAAAAATTGCACAGCAGTGCAAGAGGAGGAGAAGTAAATGAAAACCAGTGGGTTGTTTTGTTTCCAAATCCATGAGTTGTTTCACACAGGTGAAAAGGTAAATCTGTAACTCCCTGTAAGTTTTGTTTTCACAGCAGTGAATGTAAATGAAATATTTACACACAGTGGTGTAAAATTTCATAGGAGGCTGAGTAACTTTTGTGTAAATGTGTTGGTGAATCCCTCTAAGTGAAAGAGGATGAATATGTCTCAGTCATTTTGATTTAATGAATAGAAATCATTTTTATGGTGGTGAAATACTCTGTGTTCTGTAATTAATTTTAAAAAGACTTCTCTGAGTAAAAGATCCTGGTGTAAAGGAAACAGAGCATTGCCTCTGTGTTTTATATTTTGTGGTTTTGGTATTTTCCCATCCCAAACAGAAGTAAAAATACCCAACAGTGGTATCAGAGCAGGCTTAGGCTCTTTGTAGGTGACAAAGAAGCTGAAGGGAGGAGTCTTTTGGTTGCAGTAGTCAGTTGTTTTAAGACATACAGTCAAGAAGTTGAAGCATAGTTGTGGATGCAAGGAATGGCCAGCACAAGCACTGGTATGGGTATGTTTAACACCCAGCTCCCACAGTTCAATGGGAAGAACTATGACTACTGGGCAATAACTATGAAAGCCCTGTTTGCCTCTCAAGATTTATGGGAGAAAGTTGAAGATGGCTTTGATGAACCAGCAGATGAAACTGAGTTTAATAGTTTAACTCCAGGAGAGAAGGATCTGCTGAAGAGCAATAGGAAGAAGGACTCAAAAGCCCGTGTGTTGTTGTATCTAGCAGTAGACCAGAGTGTGTTTCCAAGGTTAGCAGCAGCTGAGACATCCAATGAGGCATGGCAAACCCTCAAGACAGCCTATCAAGGCATGGAGAAAGTGAAGACAGCAAAACTACAGTTGCTGAGGAGAGATTTTGAGAATCTCAGCATGAAGGAGTCAGACAATATTGACTCATTCTT
>APFE030579257.1:57647-93374 GCA_000404065.3 Pinus taeda
TGCAGACATCTTGACAAAGCCACTGGATCAGAAAAGCTTTGAATTTTTTAGGAAGTGTCTGGGTATGACTGAATGCCCAGCAGTTGAAATTAAAGGGGAGTGTTGAAAATATATAATTCCAACTACCCGCGCGGATCAGCAGTCAACGGGAACTGAAAACCACCGCAGGAAATCTAAACTGCCCGGTCTCATATCGCACCACCCTTCAGCGCAAAGTAGTTTCCGTGCAACGAGCTCCGATGCAATTAGGAGCTGACAACTGTCCAGCAGTGATGCTGGCCTGACATCAGCAAGTCACATCCGTCGGAAGGTAACTTCCGGTCTTCTTACCCTATCCGATATCCATCCGATCATGTTGCCTCTCTCTCTGCCGTTTGATTTTCTGGAAAGCACTCCGCCGTTTAAACCTGTGCAAAGTACATGTGGGTCTGTCGAAATCAATGATGCGTGGACCATATCCCATACCCTAAGTTAATACACTGACACAGTGTTTGGGTAAAGTCTTTAATTTTATTTACGTCGATTTAAATACGAAAGTATGGGTAAGTTTATTTTTTATATATGTTTTAATATAGAGCGTTGACCCTACGTTTTTGTCATGAAAACAAAACACCTGTGGGCATTGTAAAAACACAGGTAATCGCAAATGAAAAATGTAGTGACCCTTGTAGCATGAAAAATGCACAGGGTGAAAATGAAATGAAAATTCGCAGCAGCGAATGTAAAAACACAGAGAGGTAAATTTTGTATTGCAGGGGACGCACAGATGTGCAAAAATGTTTTGGTTTGAAATGTAAAAGGAAAATGCAGCAGCAGTGAAAAGAATTTATTTTGTCCTGGTAATGTAAGAAGTAAAAATTGCACAGCAGTGCAAGAGGAGGAGAAGTAAATGAAAACCAGTGGGTTGTTTTGTTTCCAAATCCATGAGTTGTTTCACACAGGTGAAAAGGTAAATCTGTAACTCCCTGTAAGTTTTGTTTTCACAGCAGTGAATGTAAATGAAATATTTACACACAGTGGTGTAAAATTTCATAGGAGGCTGAGTAACTTTTGTGTAAATGTGTTGGTGAATCCCTCTGAGTGAAAGAAGATGAATATGTCTCAGTCATTTTGATTTAATGAATAGAAATCATTTTTATGGTGGTGAAATACTCTGTGTTCTGTAATTAATTTTAAAAAGACTTCTCTGAGTAAAAGATCCTGGTGTAAAGGAAACAGAGCATTGCCTCTGTGTTTTATATTTTGTGGTTTTGGTATTTTCCCATCCCAAACAGAAGTAAAAATACCCAACATCAACACCTTCTGGATTGTATCATTCTCCATTTTTTCTACTGCTGCACGACCCTTCCCTATCCCGTCGCCATGGTCATCGCATGCTGCATCACACTGTATGCTTTCACGACCCTTCCCTATCTCATCGCCATGGTCATCGCATGCTGCATCACACTGTATGATTTCACGACCCTTCCCTATCTCATCGCCATGGTCATCACATGCTGCATCACACTGTATGCTTTCACGACCCTTCCCTATCTCATCGCCATGGTCATCACATGCTGCATCACACTGTATGCTTTCACCGCCTATATGCTGCACTGGTTCATTCGCTGGAGCTGGAACTGGAACTGGAACTGTTTCTGAGGAGGAGAGTATGGTTTCACCACCTATATGCTGCGCTTCATTCACTGGAACTGGAACTGTTTCTGAGGAGGAGAGCATGGTTTCCCCACCTATATGCTGCGCTTCATTCACTGGAACTGGAACTGTTTCTGAGGAGGAGGAGATATCCAAGCCCTTGAGTTCTTCGCACGTATCCCTTTCGAAATCTGCAGCATGGATCGTGCAATTCTCTTCCTTTTTCCTAACCTCTTCTGTCTGGGGTTGCGTTTCTGATAATTCAGGAGTAACACTGTTTCGGTCAGAGTGAGAATGAGAATCCATTTCAGGGGTATGCTCATGATCTATCTGTTGGCCGCGCCCCTCCATAGTCATAGATTTTCCTGCGATTATGGCATCGAGTGTCTGTTCCAGCTGAAGCAATTGACGGTATACAGCCTTCCTTGACTCCCGCACAAATGACTTCACACCCTTCACAGAAAAGAGAGCGTATATTATTTGGTTAAACATAATGGTAAATGATGTCATCATGTAATAAGTTTAAGGTTTCATGCCCCATTAATTATTAAAGGCAATCAAAATAAATACCTCAATCGCATCGAGTCTGAGCAGCAGAGACAGGATCTGGTGGTCAAGTTTTCGGGACTCGTACTCATTTCCACGTATCAACTGAGTTTGTGTTGAAAGACGCCTCCCTATTTCATCAGCGTCTGACTTCACTTGCCCTATAATCCTCAGCTTCTCCAGCGGCTTTGAATTCCGAACACAAAACCCTCTGAACGTGGACTGTATTTTCACAGCGGCAACACCCTGGTCCATCCTGGGAGTGGCCACCTTTGCTGCTTTCGTAGACACAGATGGTGATTCGGTGCCTGCATCATAAACAGGAATCGAAACCACCCTCCCCTTTCTACTTGTAGTTGGCTTGGAAGCAGGAGGAGGAGTTTGGCTGTTCGGAGGAAATGAGCGTTTTCTTCTGTTCTCATGATGCTTGGAAGGAGGAGGAGCAGACTCGCGCCGATAATTTGCGTTTGGTCTGGGATCATTGGGAACCTCGAACGGCCAGCCCCACGAGCTCATGTTCTCATGCTTTGGTTGTGGAGGAGTTTGTCTGTTCGGAGGAAATGAGCTGCCTTGGTTCTGCTTTCTTTGTGGAAATGGATGCCTATCACCTCCAAACACATCAAAGGGGTTGAATTCCATCCTCTACTCACAGCAACAGCAACAGTAATGCCACCCAACTCAACTCAACAAACACCAAAGGCGGATTGTACTCTCTCTCGCAGACAAAAGACCAAATTGGATTTTTGAACGTTGCGATGTGGATGGATATTCGGAAAATGGGTTCTTGTGCGCCGCGCCAAAAACTTTGTCGTGATAGTACCCTAGCTCTCACAATGCAATGTAGAATTGTAAAAATAACTCCGCTTAATCCAACCGTGGGGCACTACTTATTCATACCACAATGAACGCAGCCTTCTCACGCCGACACGATGGCAATAATATGGATGGATTCCAATAAACCCTTCCAAATTCATTCGTGTTATGGTTATTGTCACTTAGATTTTCCCAATAACAGCTTTAGCGATTGCTTTGTTTTTGTGCATCACTATATGTTTTTTTTAGTTGTTTTTAGCTTGATTTTTTTGAAAAATATAAAGGGAAGTTTGTCCCTGTATAAAAGGAAGTTGACCAATGTAGATCATATTTTCAAAAAAAAAATTATCTGTTATCTTCAAACTTTTTTCTTCTCTTAATACCATTAGAAATTCACCTAAAGAGGTGAAAGTAGTATACTCTGTTCTTATGTCATCCCATGTTCTTATGGGATTCCTTACATTGGGTAAACTAGTTACTCCATTAACCATATAATCTAAAAACATTCAGCAGATATTATGGACAACCACTCTCGTTCCTCAACTTTAGCTGAACATGTAGTGAAATCCCTAGTGTCTCTGTCCATCACTATATGTTACTCTAGTTGTTTTTGTAAATCACTATATGTTTTTTTAGTTGTTTTTAATGGATTCTTTGAAAGTTTTTCTAGTGAGTTTTTGTGGTCTAATTTCTCTAAAATTTGATAGGAATTTATTGAAATCACAAGTTTGAAGTAACCAGAGTGCCATAGGGGTTTATTGTGCTGTAGGGGTTTTTGAGGGTGATGAATCCATATATAGAGTCAAAAAACCACCTTAAATAACAGCTAGCCTAAAAATTTGATCACATCCTTTTTATTTATTTACTTTATTCTTTGAAAACAAACATGCATATTCCATATTTGAGGGGGATATCTAAATAAACTCATCATTAAATATTATAGTTCTCGAGGATCAAATCACCTTCCTCCTTTTTCAACCAAAATATAAATCTATCCACTTACTCAAAAGGTGTTGTATATCTTGATAACATATGAAATTCATATTAAAACCACCACAATTTTCCATTACTGTCTTGGACTAATAGCCAATTAAAAATATTATGACACAGAAAAACACAAAGAATTATTCTACTTATTTAAGCAAAGGACAATACAAGTTTCCTTCATTCCCCTTCTTTTTAGGAACGGAGCCCCTCTCATTTTGTTATGATAACATCAACATGCCTTTTTCCATTCCCATGATCACTATAAGAAGTAAATTCTCAAATTTGATAATGTTCTCTTCTTAATTTATTATTAGGGTTGGGTATCCCAAGATCTTTATATTGATTATCTACCACTACTTTTAACAAAATAGCTCTCATTTGTTGTGTTTGAACATTGAATAAAATCTATTTTACAAATGTTGTGTTTGAGAATTGGATAAAAGCTATTTTACAATTGTTGTGTAGGAGCATTGAATAAAAGCTATTTTTCAAAAGATGGAAAGATTCTTGATAAAAAGTAGGATTCATAACTAGATCCACATTGACCTAGTGTGTGTTGGCTCTTGTCTTCAAAACACCTCTATGAGCCACAATGGTTAGTTTTCGAGATTTCAATATTTTGTAGAGGCGTGCATTTTTTGCACTTCTATAATTTGTATGACAAGTTCCCAATAATGGAATGAAATGTTCCATTGAAAATGATGCACAATCTCATATTGGCTCTATTTGCACTCATAATGGAAAAGAATACACTTCAAATGAATTTGAAAACTATGTTCGCTAGCATGGGATCAAACATCAAACAACTATGCCTTATAATCCCCAAAAGAATGCAGTAGCTGAAAGAATAAAGGGAAAATATTAAATATGGTACGTTCCATGATGTTTTTAAAGAATGTAAAATTGATGTTTTGGGCTGATGCAATTCTATGTGTTATATATGTAAACAATAGGTGTCCATCTAATGCTATTAGAAAAAGTACTCCTTATGAAATGTGGTATGGCCACATTCCTTCGGTAAAGCATCTTAGGGTCTTTGGTTCCACCTATTACGCCTTCATATCAAAGGAACAAGGAAAAAAACTTGGTGCAAGGAGTCGTAAGTGTATTTTCTTCGCCTATTCAAATACCTCCAAAGCATACTCTTCAGAAGTGAACAATTAAAGATACCTTTTACTATATTTTTTTTCCATAGAAAAAAGCCAACCTTCTATTAAAAATAGGGTTACATAGTATATGCAAGCATTTCGAAGAGAATTAAATCCGCCAAAGAAGGGGAGAAGATCTTAGGCGACTGCCAAAACTAGCTCGCTATGTAAAAACACGCAACAAGCCAAACCATGAAGGACGACTCCTCCAGAAACACGCGCTTCCCGGGATCAGAATCACGCAGGAAAAAACGCAGAGAGATCAATATAAATACATAGACCTCGAGAATCCACAGTGAACACTTGAAGGATTCTCGCACGACAGAAAAGAAAAGAAGAGAAAGCAGCTTCTCGGGCTTCCACGATTAAGGAAAACAACCCAAGAAACCAGAAGAAATTCTACAAAAAGGTATGGTAGCGAAAAAAACAAAGCGAACCCAGACAATTTATGTACAAAAACCAAAGAACTGATGAAACAAATTTTAAACGAAGATTGGCTGTTCGACAGATCGAACCAACGCATTTTCATCCTCCGAGACAGTCCACGACCCCATATCAAGCGCAACATCAGCTTTGGAAAGGCGGCCCGCGTCGCAATTTCTTTCCTGAAAGATATGACTGATAGAGATCTCCATGAAACAGCTCCTGAGGCGAGAAACTTCTTTAAGCAGGGGAATCAGAGTGAGATTGCTGCAGCGCTGAGCCCCATTAAACCACTTCACAACATTCATTGAGTCCCCGAAAATCTGAGCTTCTCTCACATTTCTAAGAATAAGACAATAGAGAAGGAGATGTAAGGCTTTCAATTCTTCAAAATTATTGGAGCCCTGTCCCAGACCAATTGAAGCTTTAACAACCTTCTCCTTTGATAAGTGGATAATCAAACCTACCCCGCATCGACCATTGATATTCGAGGCCCCATCAAAGTAAGCCCACGTCATAGAATATCTGATGGATTCTTGACAAATAGCTCTGGAAGTAGATAGAGCTTGAGGAACGAGAATAGTTTCATAAATGGCAGCTCCTTCTGCGACGAGTCTTCCAATAGGGAAGACAGAATCTTTAAAGATAATTCGATTCCTAGTTAGCCAAGTCCCCCAGGTGATGAGTAACGGAATGGTTCTATCTCTGTCATTTGAAGATTCATTCCACCACCTCTAGCAAGCATCTAAGAGCCCCTGCCCTTCCCATCTAAAATGAATATTAATCAATCTTAACATTTCGGCCCATAGGCTGGAATTAAATGGGCAAAAGAGGAATAGATGTTGAACTGATTCAACGATGTCTTTACACAGGGGGCACTAGTGAGGACCAATCCTTCCTCTTCTTTGAAGAAAATCCCAGGTAGGAACTTTCTGAAACAGGACACACCAAAAGAACAATTTTGATTTAGCTGGCCCTTTTAACTTCCATAGCAATTTAGCCCACCAAGTCGGATTCTCCCATCCTTTTTGAGACATCATCCATTTGTATCCCGACTTTGGAGAATAAAAACCATTCTGAGCAAAGACCCATTTAAGCCATTCCTCCAGCCATTCATCATTCAAATTTAAATCTCTTCCTTGAAACCACCCTTGACTCCAGATTGTGGAAGCCCGAGGATCAACCACCTGATTTAATGTATAAAGACCCCTATCTTTTAAGGCTGAAGCCAACCCCTGAGATAGTGAAAATCTCTGTGAACAGCCTATCTAGGGATCTCTGCCCAACCTGATCTGAGTTCCGTCTCCCACACTCCAGGCAAATCCCTTCTCTATGATATTTACAGATGCAACCACTGCTTTCCAAACCACCAAGGAATTTTTGAAGGACTTTTTCGGCAGTCTGATCCAATCTAGCGTTGATAGAGGCTCAATATATTTCCTTTTAGACACAAGGGTCCATAGATTGTCAGTGGAAATTAGTCTCTAGGCTAACTTTGCTGCAAGAGATTGGGAGAAACAAGCGAGGTTTTTAATACCACAACCTCCCCACTCTTTAGGACGAGCTATTTTGTCCCACGCGATCCACAGGGTAACTCTCTCAAACTTGGACCTCGCCCACAAAAATCTGCTGCATAATTTATCAATTGAGTTTAAAACTCCTTTGGGAACCCATGCCAGACTAGCCCAGTAGATTGGGATTGCCATCAGAACAGATTTAATTAAAACGAGCCTGCCAGCCCTAGAAAGCCACTTATAACTCCAATGTTTTAGTTTGGGTTCCAGTTTTGCAAGGATCCAATTCCAATATTTTATCATGTAATTGTCAGGCTTTAGAAAGAACCCCATATATTTAAAGGAATCCTCCAGCGATTTGACTTCAAAGTTCAGAACTGATTCCACTCTGTGCACCAGCTCTCTAGACAAACCTGTGCAGGTAAGTGTAGTTTTTCTCTCATTTATGGAGAGACCAGTAGACTTCAGAAAAAGTTCCAAGATCCTCTTGAGTGTCCTACAGTCCTCAAGACTACCATTTCTTAAGAGGATAATATCATCCACGAAGAGGAGATGAGTGACCCAGAAATTTTGTGCAACTTCAATTCCTTTGAGAGTTCCCTGTCTTTTTGCTTCATGGATCCAGAGACTGATACCATCTGCTGCCAGCAAAAAAAAAAGGGGAGAGAGCAGGCAACCTTGGCGAAGGACACGATCAAGGCTAAAAAAACTAGAGGCTGCACCATTGATCAGGATAACTATGGATGAAGACGAAACACAACTCATAATCCATCTTACAAAATCATATCTAATCCCAAGGTAAGTTAACAAAAGCCTTAGGTACAGCCCGCTGATTCTGTCATAAGCCTTAGATAAATCAATTTTCACAACGACCCTTTTTTTTTACAATTTTTAGGCTGTGAAGCGTTACTTGAGCTACTCCAACAGCTTCATGAATTTGTCTACCATCTAGAAAGCTAAATTGCTCAGGGGAAATGTTTCTATAAAGGAAGGGTTTTAGCCTGACAGCAATAATAATAGTGATAATTTTGTAAACACAAGTACACAAAGAAATGGGCCTGAAATCACTGAAAGAAACTGGAAGATCTGATTTGGGTATGAGTGCTAGAAAATTGGCATTGAAAGGATGATAGATAGAGCCTGAACGTCTAGAGTCTTCCACGACGGCCTCTAACTCATCTCCAATGAATTCAAAGAAATGTTGGAAGAATTCGCTAGTCCAGCCATCCGGGCCAAGGCTTTTGTCCCTTTGCATCGATTTGAAGACTCTTTCAACCTCCTCCTTGGATATAGGTGCCATGAGGGAATCATTATCTTCCTCCTATATGAATCTTGGAAAAGGCTGGGCAACCCTAATAACTTCTGCAATAGAAACTTCATCTGGAGCTTTGAAAAGATTCTTGAAATAATTGAACCCCAATGAGGCCAAATCTTCGAAAGAACAAGCCATTTCCCGATTGTCTTTCTTCATTTCCCAGATTGTATTGGAGTTTTTTCTCCCTTTGGCATAATTCTGAAAAAAACTTGGAATTTTCGTCCCCTGCCTGCAGCAAGATCGCTCTGCTTTTTAAATGGCAGCTTTGCTCCTTGAGCTGAATAATTATCCTTCTTTCCATCTCCAACTCTTGAATTCTATTCTGAGACTCTACTGTACCATAACCATTTCCATCTGGGTCTGCAAGGAGGGCAAGTTCAAAGTTAACAAGATTCGTGGTTTCTTCTTCCTTCAGCTTCTTTTGGAGAGCCCAATGTTTTGAGGTGGCCTTCATCCTTATTAAATTGTCCATAAAAACCTGACTTCGATTATCACCTTCATTAAAAACATCTTTCTTCCAAGTGTTATGGAAGAGGCTAGTATAGGAGGCATCCGAAAGCCAAGAAGAATTAAATTTAAAGGGAGTACCCGGTTTAGTGAGATCTCCCTTCACTTCCAGGAAGACAGGGAAATGATCCGAAAGACCACCATCCCCAACCCAATGTCTAAACGCCTGTAGATTTTCTACCAGCAAATCACATATTAGAAATCGATCAAGTTTCTTCCCGATCCAATCATCTCCTAATATTTGATTACTCCACGTAAGGTGCAGCTTTAAATGGGCAACATCCGCTAGGGGGGAAGAGGCTAGTTTCTGTTGGAAGAACTCAGAAAGGGGATCTGCTCTGGCACTGACCCCCCAAGATTCAATCAACCCCAAAGAAAAATTAAGGTCTTCGCCGATAATAAGATTTGGGTGCGCCAGGAAAGACTTTGCGAAGAAGGAGTTCTAGAACCTCTCCCGCTCCAAGACAGGACCATAGACATTGACGAAAAGTAGGGGAATGCATAGTTCATTGGAAAAAATTTCCACAGCCAGAACATTTTCAGATCCCCAGGAGGAGATCTCATGTAGCACATTCACATTAAAACCAATAACCACTCCCCCCGAGTGTCCATTCGTGTCGATTGCATGAAAACTCCAACCCGGCAGAAGCTTATAAAGACAACCTGAAATTTCTTCCCCCTTCCCAAGAGTTTCTTGGAGGAGAATAATATCAGGTTCGTTGGACCTAACCAGTACCTTCAGAGCTAGTTTTTTGGGTAGACTAGCTAGACCCCTGCAGTTGTAGGATAAAATGATCATCTAGAATTCTCAGGGGGTGACTTCTTTGCTCTAAGCACCCCTGGCAAAGACATATGTTTCCCTCCAGCAATATCAATGATAGCCTTAAATTGTGCCTTCGACAAATTTGATTTCCTTCCTCTTAGCTTTCTCGGACCTATTGACCCCACATCCAACTCCAAACCTCCTACAACCGGGCCTTTCCCTTTCCTGATGGCTAAAGGTCTAAGATTGTAGTGAGGTTCAGGGCCACCAACTCCAAGAGGAAGAGAAGGGGCAGGAATCATGGGGAAAAAGGACTGAATTGGAGACAAAGGATTGAATTTGCGTTTGGTCTGGGATCATTGGGAACCTCGAACGGCCAGCCCCACGAGCTCATGTTCTCATGCTTTGGTTGTGGAGGAGTTTGGCTGTTCGGAGGAAATGAGCTGCCTTGGTTCTATTTTCTTCTTTGTGGAAATGGATGCCTATCACCTCCAAACACATCAAAGGGGTTGAATTCCATCCTCTACTCATAGCAACAATAATGCCACCCAACTCAACTCAACAAACACCAAAGGCGGATTGTACTCTCTCTCGCAGACAAAAGACCAAATTGGATTTTTGAACGTTGCGATGTGGATGGATATTCAGAAAATGGGTTCTTGTGCGCCGTGCCAAAAACTTTGTCGTGATAATACCCTAGCTCTCACAATGCAATGTAGAATTGTAAAAATAACTCCGCTTAATCCAACCGTGGGGCACTACTTATTCATACCACAATGAACGCAGCCTTCTCACGCCGACACGATGGCAATAATATGGATGGATTCCAATAAACCCTTCCAAATTCATTCGTGTTATGGTTATTGTCACTTAGATTTTCCCAATAACATCTTTAGCGATTGCTTTGTTTTTGTGCATCACTATATGTTTTTTTAGTTGTTTTTAGCGTGATTTTTTTGAAAAATATAAAGGGAAGTTGGTCCCTGTATAAAAGGAAGTTGAACAATGTAGATCATATTCTCAAAAAAAAAAAATTATCTGCTATCTTCAAACTTTTTTCTTCTCTTAATACCATTATAAATTCTCTTAGATCAGTCAAAGACCCTGTAAACCCTAAAGAGGTGAAAGTAGTATACTCTGTTCTTATGCCATCCCATGTTCTTATGCGTCCTTACATTGGGTAAACTCGTTACTCCATTAACCATATAATCTAAAAACATACAGCAGATATTATGCACAACCACTCTCGTTCCTCAACTTTATTTGAACATGTAGTGAAATCCCTAGTGTCTCTGTCCATCACTATATGTTTCTCTAGTTGTTTTTGTCAATCACTATATGTTTTTTTAGTTGTTTTTAATGGATTCTTTGAAAGTTTTTCTGGTGAGTTTTTGTGGTCTAATTTCTCTAAAATTTGATAGGAATTTATTGAAATGACAAGTTTGAAGTAACCAGAGTGCCATAGGGGTTTATTGTGAGGTAGGGGTTTTTGAGGGTGATGAATCCATATATAGAGTAAAAAAACCACCTTAAATAACAGCTAGCCTAAAAATTTGATCACATCCTTTTTATTTATTTACTTTATATTTTGGAAACAAACATGCATATTCCATATTTGAGGGGGATATCTAAATAAACTCATCATTAAATATTATAGTTCTCGAGGATCAAATCACCTTCCTCCTTTTTCAACCAAAATATAAATCTATCCACTTACTCAAAAGGTGTTGTATATCTTGATAACATATGAAATTCATATTAAAACCACCACAATTTTCCATTAATGTCTTGGACTAATAACCAAATTAAAAATATTATGACACAGGAAAACACAAAGAACTATTCTATTGATTTAAGCAAAGGACAATACAAGTTTCCTTCATTCCCCTTCTTTTTAGGAACGGAGCCCCTCTCATTTTGTTATGATAACATCAACATTCCTTTTTCCATTCCCATGATCACTATAAGAAGTAAATTCTCAAATTTGATAATGTTCTCTTCTTAATTTATTATTAGGGTTGGGTATCCCAAGATCTTTATATTGCTTATCTACCACTACTTTTAACAAAATAGCTCTCATTTGTTGTGTTTGAAGATTGAATAAAATCTATTTTACAAATGTTGTGTTTGATAATTGGATAAAATCTATTTTACAATTGTTGTGTAGGAGCATTGAATAAAAGCTATTTTTCAAAAGATGGAAATATTCTTGATAAAAAGTAGGATTCATAACTAGATCCACATTGACCTAGTGTGTGTTGGCTCTTGTCTTCAAAACACCTCTATGAGCCACAATGGTTAGTTTTCGAGATTTCAATATTTTGTAGAGGCGTGCATTTTTTGCACTTCTATAATTTGTATGAAAAGTTCCCAATAATGGAATGAAATGTTCCATTGAAAATGATGCACAATCTCATATTGGCTCTATTTGCACTGATAATGGAAAAGAATACACTTCAAATGAATTTGAAAACTATCTTCACTAGCATGGGATCAAACATCAAACAACTATGCCTTATAATCCCCAAAAGAACGCAGTAGCTGAAAGAATAAAGGGAAAATATTAAATATGGTACGTTCCATGATGTTTTTCAAGAATGTAGAATTGATGTTTTGGGCTGATGCAATTCTATGTGTTATATATGTAAACAATAGGTGTCCATCTAATGCTATTAGAAAAAGTACTCCTTATGAAATGTGGTATGACCACATTCCTTCGGTAATGCATCTTAGGGTCTTTGGTTCCACCTATTACGCCTTCATATCAAAGGAACAAGGAAACAAACTTGGTGCAAGGAGTCGTAAGTGTATTTTCTTCGCCTATTCAAATACCTCCAAAGCATACTCTTCAGAAGTGAACAATTAAAGATACCTTTTACTATATTTTTTTTCCACATAAAAAAGCCAACCTTCTATTAAAAATAGGGTTACATAGTATATGCAAGCATTTCGAAGAGAATTAAATTCGCCAAAGAAGGGGAGAAGATCTTAGGCGACTTCCAAAACTAGCTCGCTATGTAAAAACGCGCAGCAAGCCAAACCATGAAGGACGACTCCTCCAGAAACACGCGCTTCCCGGGATCAGAATCACGCAGGAAAAAACGCAGAGAGATCAATATAAATACATAGACCTCGAGAATCCACAGTGAACACTTGAAGGATTCTTGCACGGCAGAAAAGAAAAGAAGAGAAAGCAGCTTCCCGGGCTTCCACGATTAAGGAAAACAACCCAAGAAACCAGAAGAAATTCTACAAAAAGGTATGGTAGCGAAAAAAACAAAGCGAACACAGACAATTTATGTACAAAAACCAAAGAATTGATGAAACAAAATTTAAACGAAGATGGGCTGTTCGACAGATCGAACCAACGCATTTTCATCCTCCGAGACAGTCCAAGACCCCATATCAAGCGCAACACCAGCTTTGGAAAGGTGGCCCGCGTCGCAATTTCTTTCCTGAAAGATATGACTGATAGAGATCTCCATGAAACGGCTCCTGAGGCGAGAAACTTCTTTAAGTAGGGGAATCAGAGTGAGATTGCTGCAGCACTGAGCCCCATTAAACCACTTCACAACATTCATTGAGTCCCCGAAAATCTGAGCTTCTCTCACATTTCTAAGAATAAGACAATAGAGAAGGAGATGTAAGGCTTTCAATTCTTCAAAATTATTGGATCCCTGTCCCAGACCAATTGAAGCTTTAACAACCTTCTCCTTTGATAAGTGGATAATCAAGCCTGCCCCGCATCGACCATTGATATTCGAGGCCCCATCAAAGTAAGCCCACGTCATAGAATATCTGATGGATTCTTGACAAATAGCTCTGGAAGTAGATAGAGCTTGAGGAACGAGAATAGTTTCATAAATGGCAGCTCCTTCTGCGGCGAGTCTTCCAATAGGGAAGACAGAATCCTTAAAGATAATTCGATTCCTAGTTAGCCAAGTCCCCCAGGTGATGAGTAACGAAATGGTTCTGGCTCTGTCATATGAAGATTCATTCCACCACCTCTGGCAAGCATCTAAGAGCCCCTCCCCTTCACATCTAAAAGGAATATTAATCAATCTTAACATTTTGGCCCATAGGCTGGAATTAAATGGGCAAAAGAGGAATAGATGTTGAACTGATTCAACGCTGTCTTTACACAGGGGGCACTAGCCAGGACCAATCCTTCCTCTTCTTTGAAGAAGATCCCAGGTAGGAACTTTCTGAAACAGGACACACCAAAAGAACAATTTTGGTTTAGCTGGCCCTTTTAACTTCCATAGCAATTTAGCCCACCAAGTCGGATTCTCCCATCCTTTTTGAGACATCATCCATTTGTATCCCGACTTTGGAGAATAAAAACCATTCTGAGCAAAGACCCATTTAAGCCATTCCTCCAGCCATTCATCATTCAAATTTAAATCTCTTCCCTGAAACCACCCTTGACTCCAGATTGTGGAAGCCCGAGGATCAACCACCTGATTTAATGTATGAAGACCCCTATCTTTTAAGGCTGAAACCAACCCCTGAGATAGTGCAAATCTCTCTGAACAACCTATCCAGGGATCTCTGCCCAACCTGATCTGAGTTCCGTCTCCCACACTCCAGGCCAATCCCTTCTCTATGATATTTACAGATGCAACCACTTCTTTCCAAACCACCGAGAAATTTTTGGAGGCCTTTTGCGGCAGTCTGATCCAATCTAGCGTTGATAGAGGCTCAATATATTTCCTTTTAGACACAAGGGTCCATAGATTGTCAGTGGAAATGAGTCTCTAGGCTAACTTTGCTGCAAGAGATTGGGAGAAACAAGCGAGGTTTTTAATACCACAACCTCCCCACTCTTTAGGACGAGCTATTTTGTCCCACGCGATCCACATGGTAACTCTCTCAAACTTGGACCTCGCCCACAGAAATCTGTTGCATAATTTATCAATTGAGTTTAAAACTCCTTTGGGAACCCATGTCAGACTAGCCCAGTAGATTGGGATTGCCATCAGAACAGATTTAATTAAAACGAGCCTGCCAGCCCTGGAAAGCCACCTATAACTCCAATGTTTTAGTTTGGGTTCAATTTTTGCAAGGATCCAATTCCAATATTTTATCATGTAATTTTCAGGCTTTAGAAAGAACCCCATATATTTAAAGGAATCCTCCAGCGATTTGACTTCAAAGTTCAGAACTGATTCCACTCTGTGCACCAGCTCTCTAGACAAACCTGTGCAGGTAAGTGTAGTTTTTATCTCATTTATGCAGAGACCAGTAGACTTCAGAAAAAGTTCCAAGATCCTCTTGAGTGTCCTACAGTCCTCAAGACTACCATTGCTTAAGAGGATAATATCATCCATGAAGAGGAGATGAGTGACCCAGAAATTTTGTGCAACTTCAATTCCTTTGAGAGTCCTCTGTCTTTTTGCTTCATGGATCCAGAGACTGATACCATCTGCTGCCAGCAAAAAAAAAGGGGAGAGAGTAGGCAACCTTGGCGAAGGACACGATCAAGGCTAAAAAAACTAGAGGCTGCACCATTGATAAGGACAACTATGGATGAAGACTAAACACAACTCATAATCCATCTTACAAAATCATATCTAAACCCAAGGTAAGTTAACAAAAGCCTTAGGTACAGCCCGCTGATTCTGTCATAAGCCTTAGATAAATCGATTTTCACAACGATCCTTTTTTTTTACAATTTTTAGGCTGTGAAGCGTTACTTGAGCTACTCCAACAGCTTCATGAATTTGTCTACCATCTAGAAAGCTAAATTGCTCAGGGGAAATGTTACTAGAAAGGAAGGGTTTTAGCCTGACAGCAATAATAATAGTGATAATTTTGTAAACACAAGTACACAAAGAAATGGGCCTGAAATCACCGAAAGAAACTGGAAGATCTGATTTGGGTATGAGTGCTAGAAAAGTGGCATTGAAAGGATGATAGATAGAGCCTGAATGTCTGGAGTCTTCCACGACGGCCTCTAACTCATCTCCGATGAATTCAAAGAAATGTTGGAAGAATTCGGTAGTCCAGCCATCCGGGCCAGGGATTTTGTCCCTTTGCATCGATTTGAAGACTCTTTCAACCTCCTCCTTGGATATAGGTGCCATGAGGGAATCATTAACTTCCTCCTATATGAATCTTGGAAAAGGCTGGGCAACCCTAATAACTTCTGCAATAGAAACTTCATCTGGAGATTTGAAAATATTCTTGAAATAATTGAACCCCAATGAGGCCAAATCTTCGAAAGAACAAGCCATTTCCCGATTGTCTTTCTTCATTTCCCAGATTGTATTGGAGTTTTTTCTCCCTTTGGCATAATTCTGAAAAAAACTTGGAATTTTCATCCCCTGCCTGCAGCAAGATCGCTCTGCTTTTTAAATGGCAGCTTTGCTCCTTGAGCTGAATAATTCTCCTTCTTTCCATCTCCAACTCTTGAATTCTATTCTGAGACTCTACTGTACCATAACCATTTCCATCTGGGTCTTCATGGAGGGCAAGTTCAAAGTTAACAAGATTCGTGGTTTCTTCTTCCTTCAGCTTCTTTTGGAGAGCCCAATGTTTTGAGGTGGCCTTCATCCTTATTAAATTGTCCATAAAAACCTGACTTCGATTATCACCTTCATTAAAAACATCTTTCTTCCAAGTGTTATGGAAGAGGCTAGTATAGGAGGCATCCGAAAGCCAAGAAGAATTAAATTTAAAGGGAGTACCCGGTTTAGTGAGATCTCCCTTCACTTCCAGGAAGACAGGGAAATGATCCGAAAGACCACCATCCCCAACCCAATGTCTAAACGCCTGTAGATTTTCTACCAGCAAATCACATATCAGAAATCGATCAAGTTTCTTCCCGATCCAATCATCTCCTAATCTTTGATTACTCCACGTAGGGTGCAGCTTTAAAGGGGCAACATCCACTAGGGGGGAAGAGGCTAATTTCTGTTGGAAGAACTCAGAAAGAGGATCTGCTCTGGCACTGACCCCCCAAGATTCAATCAACCCCAAAGAAAAATTAAGGTCTTCGCCGATAATAAGATTTGGGTGCACCAGGAAAGACTTTGCGAAGAAGGAGTTCTAGAACCTCTCCCGCTCCAAGACAGGACCATAGACATTGAGGAAAAGTAAGGGAATGCATAGTTCATTGGAAAAAATTTCCACAGCCAGAACATTTTCAGATCCCCAGGAGGAGATCTCACGTAGCACATTCACATTAAAACCCAGAACCACTCCTCCCGAGTGTCCATTCGTGTCGATTGCATGAAAACTCCAACTCGACAGAAGCTTATAAAGACAACCTGAAATTTCTTCCCCCTTCCCAAGAGTTTCTTGGAGGAGAATAATATCAGGTTTGTTGGACCTAACCAGTACCTTCAGAGTTAGTTTTTTGGGTAGACTAGCTAGACCCCTGCAGTTGTACGATAAAATGATCATCTAGAACCTCAGGGGGTGACTTCTTTGCTCTAAGCACCCCTGGAAAAGACATCTGTTTCCCTCCAGCAATATAATTGATAGCCCTAAATTGTGCCTTCGACAGATTTGATTTCCTTCCTCTTAGCTTTCTTGGACCTATTGACCCCACATCCAACTCCAAACCTCCTACAACCGGGCCTTTCCCTTTCCTGATGGCTAAAGGTCTAAGATTGTAGTGAGGTTCAGGGCCACCAACTCCAAGAGGAAGAGAAGGGGCAGGAATCATAGGGACAAAGGACTGAATTGGAGACAAAGGACTGAATTTGTGTTTGGTCTGGGATCATTGGGAACCTCGAACGGCCAGCCCCACGAGCTCATGTTCTCATGCTTTGGTTGTGGAGGAGTTTGGTTGTTCAGAGGAAATGAGCTGCCTTGGTTCTGCTTTCTTCTTTGTGGAAATGGATGCCTATCACCTCCAAACACATCAAAGGGGTTGAATTCCATCCTCTACTCACAGCAACAGTAATGCCACCCAACTCAACTCAACAAACACCAAAGGCGGATTGTACTCTCTCTCGCAGACAAAAGACCAAATTGGATTTTTGAACGTTGCGATGTGGATGGATATTCGGAAAATGGGTTCTTGTGCGCCGCGCCAAAAACTTTGTCGTGATAGTACCCTAGCTCTCACAATGCAATGTAGAATTGTAAAAATAACTCCGCTTAATCCAACCGTGGGGCACTACTTATTCATACCACAATGAACGCAGCCTTCTCACGCCGACACGATGGCAATAATATGGATGGATTCCAATAAACCCTCCCAAATTCATTCGTGTTATGGTTATTGTCACTTAGATTTTCCCAATAACATCTTTAGCGATTGCTTTGTTTTTGTGCATCACTATATGTTTTTTTAGTTGTTTTTAGCGTGATTTTTTTGAAAAATATAAAGGGAAGTTGGTCCCTGTATAAGAGGAAGTTGAACAATGTAGATCATATTCTAAAAAAAAAAAATTATCTGCTATCTTCAAACTTTTTTCTTCTCTTAATACCATTAGAAATTCTCTTAGATCAGTCAAAGACCCTGTAAACCCTAAAGAGGTGAAAGTAGTATACTCTGTTCTTATGCCATCCCATGTTCTTATGCGATTCCCTACATTGGATAAACTCTTTGCTCCATTAACCATATAATCTAAAAACATGCAGCAGATATTATGCACAACCTTTCTCGTTCCTCAACTTTATTTGAACATGTAGTGAAATCCCTAGTGTCTCTGTCCATCACTATATGTTTCTCTAGTTGTTTTTGTCAATCACTATATGTTTTTTTAGTTGTTTTTAATGGATTCTTTGAAAGTTTTTCTGGTGAGTTTTTGTGGTCTAATTTCTCTAAAATTTGATAGGAATTTATTGAAATCACAAGTTTGAAGTAACCAGAGTGCCATAGGGGTTTATTGTGCGGTAGGGGTTTTTGAGGGTGATGAATCCATATATAGAGTCAAAAACCACCTTAAATAACAGCTAGCCTAAAAATTTGATCACATCCTTTTTATTTATTTACTTTATTCTTTGAAAACAAACATGCATATTCCATATTTGAGGGGGATATCTAAATAAACTCATCATTAAATATTATAGTTCTCGAGGATCAAATCACCTTCCTCCTTTTTCAACCAAAATATAAATCTATCCACTTACTCAAAAGGTGTTGTATATCTTGATAACATATGAAATTCATATTAAAACCACCACAATTTTCCATTAATGTCTTGGACTAATAACCAAATTAAAAATATTATGACACAGGAAAACACAAAGAACTATTCTACTGATTTAAGCAAAGGACAATACAAGTTTCCTTCATTCCCCTTCTTTTTAGGAACGGAGCCCCTCTCATTTTTTTATGATAACATCAACATGCCTTTTTCCATTCCCATGATCACTATAAGAAGTAAATTCTCAAATTTGATAATGTTCTCTTCTTAATTTATTATTAGGGTTGGGTATCCCAAGATCTTTATATTGCTTATCTACCACTACTTTTAACAAAATAGCTCTCATTTGTTGTGTTTGAAGATTGAATAAAATCTATTTTACAAATGTTGTGTTTGAGAATTGGATAAAAGCTATTTTACAATTGTTGTGTAGGAGCATTGAATAAAAGCTATTTTTCAAAAGATGGAAATATTCTTGATAAAAAGTAGGATTCATAACTAGATCCACATTGACCTAGTGTGTGTTGGCTCTTGTCTTCAAAACACCTCTATGAGCCACAATGGTTAGTTTTCGAGATTTCAATATTTTGTAGAGGCGTGCATTTTTTGCACTTCTATAATTTGTATGAAAAGTTCCCAATAATGGAATGAAATGTTCCATTGAAAATGATGCACAATCTCATATTGGCTCTATTTGCACTGATAATGGAAAAGAATACACTTCAAATGAATTTGAAAACTATCTTCACTAGCATGGGATCAAACATCAAACAACTATGCCTTATAATCCCCAAAAGAACGCAGTAGCTGAAAGAATAAAGGGAAAATATTAAATATGGTACGTTCCATGATGTTTTTCAAGAATGTAAAATTGATGTTTTGGGCTGATGCAATTCTATGTGTTATATATGTAAACAATAGGTGTCCATCTAATGCTATTAGAAAAAGTACTCCTTATGAAATGTGGTATGGCCACATTCCTTCGGTAAAGCATCTTAGGGTCTTTGGTTCCACCTATTACGCCTTCATATCAAAGGAACAAGGAAACAAACTTGGTGCAAGGAGTCGTAAGTGTATTTTCTTCGCCTATTCAAATACCTCCAAAGCATACTCTTCAGAAGTGAACAATTAAAGATACCTTTTACTATATTTTTTTTCCACAGAAAAAAGCCAACCTTCTATTAAAAATAGGGTTACATAGTATATGCAAGCATTTCGAAGAGAATTAAATCCGCCAAAGAATGGGAGAAGATCTTAGGCGACTGCCAAAACTAGCTCGCTATGTAAAAACGCGCAGCAAGCCAAACCATGAAGGACGACTCCTCCAGAAACATGCGCTTCCCGGGATCAGAATCACGCAGGAAAAAACGCAGAGAGATCAATATATATACATAGACCTCGAGAATCCACAGTGAACACTTGAAGGATTCTCGCACGACAGAAAATAAAAGAAGAGAAAGCAACTTCCCGAGATTCCACGATTAAGGAAAACAACCCAAGAAACCAGAAGAAATTCTACAAAAAGGTATGGTAGTGAAAAAAACAAAGCGAACCCAGACAATTTATGTACAAAAACCAAAGAACTGATGAAACAAAATTTAAACAAAGATGGGCTGTTCGACAGATCGAACCACCGCATTTTCATCCTCCGAGACAGTCCACGACCCCATATCAAGCGCAACACCAGCTTTGGAAAGGCGGTCCGCGTCGCAATTTCTTTCCTGAAAGATATGACTGATAGAGATCTCCATGAAATGGCTCCTGAGGCGAGAAACTTCTTTAAGTAGGGTAATCAGAGTGAGATTGCTGCAGCACTGAGCCCCATTAAACCACTTCACAATATTCATTGAGTCCCCGAAAATCTGAGCTTCTCTCACATTTCTAAGAATAAGACAATAGAGAAGGAGATGTAAGGCTTTCAATTCTTCAAAATTATTGGAGCCCTGTCCCAGACCAATTGAAGCTTTAACAACCTTCTCCTTTGATAAGTGGATAATCAAGCCTGCCCCGCATCGACCATTGATATTCGAGGCCCCATCAAAGTAAGCCCACGTCATAGAATATCTGATGGATTCTTGACAAACAGCTCTGGAAGTAGATAGAGCTTGAGGAACAAGAATACTTTCATAAATGGCAGCTCCTTCTGCGGCGAGTCTTCCAATAGGGAAGACATAATCCTTAAAGATAATTCGATTCCTAGTTAGCCAAGTCCCCCAGGTGATGAGTAACGGAATGGTTCTGTCTCTGTCATTTGAAGATTCATTCCACCACCTCTGGCAAGCATCTAAGAGCCCCTGCCCTTCCCATCTAAAAGGAATATTAATCAATCTTAACATTTTGGCCCATAAGCTGGAATTAAATGGGAAAAAGAGGAATAGATGCTAAACTGATTCAACGCTGTCTTTACACAGGGGGCACTAGCGAGGACCAATCCTTCCTCTTCTTTGAAGAAAATCCCAGGTAGGAACTTTTTGAAACAGGACACACCAAAAGAACAATTTTGATTTAGCTGGCCCTTTTAACTTCCATAGCAATTTAGCCCACCAAGTCGGATTCTCCCATCCTTTTTGAGACATCATCCATTTGTATCCCGACTTTGAAGAATAAAAACCATTTTGAGCAAAGACCCATTTAAGCCATTCCTCCAGCCATTCATCATTCAAATTTAAATCTCTTCCCTGAAACCACCCTTGACTCCAGATTGTGGAAGCCTGAGGATCAACCACCTGATTTGATGTATAAAGACCCCTATCTTTTAAGGCTGAAACCAACCCCTGAGATAGTGAAAATCTCTCTGAACAGCCTATCCAGGGATCTCTGCCCAACCTGATCTGAGTTCCGTCTCCCACACTCCAGGCCAATCCCTTCTCTATGATATTTATAGATGCAACCACTGCTTTCCAAACCACCGAGGAATTTTTGGAGGACTTTTGCGGCAGTCTGATCCAATCTAGCGTTGATAGAGGCTCAATATATTTCCTTTTAGACACAAGGGTCCATAGATTGTCAGTGGAAATGAGTCTCTAGACTAACTTTGCTGCAAGAGATTGGGAGAAACAAGCGAGGTTTTTAATACCACAACCTCCCCACTCTTTAGGACGAGCTATTTTGTCCCACGCGATCCACAGGGTAACTCTCTCAAACTTGGACCTCGCCCACAAAAATCTGCTGCATAATTTATCAATTGAGTTTAAAACTCCTTTGGGAACCCATGTCAGACTAGCCCAGTAGATTGGGATTGCCATCAGAACAGATTTAATTAAAACGAGCCTGCTAGCCCTCGAAAGCCACTTATAAATCCAATGTTTTAGTTTGGGTTCCAGTTTTGCAAGGATCCAATTCCAATATTTTATCATGTAATTGTCAGGCTTTAGAAAGAACCCCATATATTTAAAGGAATCCTCCAGCGATTTGACTTCAAAGTTCAGAACTGATTCCACTCTGTGCACCAGCTCTCTAGACAAACCTGTGCAGGTAAGTGTAGTTTTTCTCTCATTTATGGAGAGACCATTAGACTTCAGAAAAAGTTCCAAGATCCTCTTGAGTGTCCTACAGTCCTCAAGACTACCATTGCTTAAGAGGATAATATCATCCACGAAGAGGAGATGAGTGACCCAGAAATTTTGTGCAACTTCAATTCCTTTGAGAGTCCCCTGTCTTTTTGCTTCATGGATCCAGAGACTGATACCATCTGCTGCCAGCAAAAAAAAAAGGGGAGAGAGAAGGCAACCTTGGCGAAGGACACGATCAAGGCTAAAAAAACTAGAGGCTGCACCATTGATCAGGACAATTATGGATGAAGACGAAACACAACTCATAATACATCTTACAAAATAATATCTAAACCCAAGGTAAGTTAACAAAAGCCTTAGGTACAGCCCGCTGATTCTGTCATAAGCCTTAGATAAATCGATTTTCACAACGACCCTTTTTTTTTACAATTTTTAGGCTATGAAGCGTTACTTGAGCTACTCCAATAGCTTCATGAATTTGTCTACCATCTAGAAAGCTAAATTGCTCAGGGGAAATGTTTCTATAAAGGAAGGGTTTTAGCCTGAAAGAAATAATAATAGTGATAATTTTGTAAACACAAGTACACAAAGAAATGGGCCTGAAATCACCGAAAGAAACTGGAAGATCTGATTTGGGTATGAGTGCTAGAAAAGTGGCATTGAAAGGATGATAGATAGAGCCTGAACGTCTGGAGTCTTCCACGACGGCCTCTAACTCATCTCCAATGAATTCAAAGAAATGTTGGAAGAATTCGCTAGTCCAGCCATCCGGGCCGGGGCTTTTGTCCCTTTGCATCGATTTGAAGACTCTTTCAACCTCCTCCTTGGATATAGGTGCCATGAGGGAATCATTATCTTCCTCCTATATGAATATTGGAAAAGGCTGTGCAACCCTAATAACTTCTGCAATAGAAACTTCATCTGGAGCTTTGAAAAGATTCCTTAAATAATTGAACCCCAATGAGTTCAAATATTCGAAAGAACAATCCATTTCCCGATTGTCTTTCTTCATTTCCCAGATTGTATTGGAGTTTTTTCTCCCTTTGGCATAATTCTGAAAAAAACTTGGAATTTTCGTCCCCTGCCTGCAGCAAGATCACTCTACTTTTTAAATGGAAGATTTGCTCCTTGAGCTGAATAATTCTCCTTCTTTCCATCTCCAACTCTTGAATTCTATTCTGAGACTCTACTGTACCATAACCATTTCCATCTGGGTCTGCAAGGAGGGCAAGTTCAAAGTTAACAAGATTCGTGGTTTCTTCTTCCTTCAGCTTCTTTTGGAGAGCCCAATGTTTTGAGGTGGCCTTCATCCTTATTAAATTGTCCATAAAAACCTGACTTCGATTATCACCTTCATTAAAAACATCTTTCTTCCAAGTGTTATGGAAGAGGCTAGTATAGGAGGCATCCGAAATCCAAGAAGAATTAAATTTAAAGGGAGTACCCGGTTTAGTGAGATCTCCCTTCACTTCCAGGAAGACAGGGAAATGATCCGAAAGACCACCATCCCCAACCCAATGTATAAACGCCTGTAGATTTTCTACCAGCAAATCACATATCAGAAATCGATCAAGTTTCTTCCCGATCCAATCATCTCCTAATCTTTGATTACTCCACGTAGGGTTCAGCTTTAAAGGGGCAACATCCACTAGGGGGGAAGATGCTAGTTTCTGTTGGAAGAACTCAAAAAGGGGATCTGCTCTGGCACTGACCCCCCAAGATTCAATCAACCCCAAAGAAAAATTAAGGTCTTCGCCGATAATAAGATTTGGGTGCGCCAGGAAAAACTTTGCGAAGAAGGAGTTCTAGAACCTCTCCCGCTCCAAGACAGGACCATAGACATTGAGGAAAAGTAAGGGAATGCATAGTTCATTGGAAAAAATTTCCACAGCCAGAACATTTTCAGATCCCTAGGAGGCGATCTCACGTAGCACATTCACATTAAAACCTAGAACAACTCCTCCCGAGTTTCCATTCGTGTCGATTGCATGAAAACTCCAACCCGGCAAAAGCTTATAAGGATAACCTGAAATTTCTTCCCCCTTCCCAAGAGTTTGTTGGAGGAGAATAATATCAGGTTCGTTGGACCTAACCAGTACCTTCAGAGCTAGTTTTTTGGGTAGACTAGCTAGACCCCTGCAGTTGTAGGATAAAATGATCATCTAGAACTCTCAGGGGGTGACTTCTTCGCTCTAAGCACCCCTGGCAAAGACATCTGTTTCCCTCCAACAATATCAATGATAACCTTAAATTGTGCCTTCGACAGATTTGATTTCCTTCCTCTTAGCTTCCTCGGACCTATTGACCCCACATCCAACTCCAAACCTCCTACAACTGGGCCTTTCCCTTTCCTGATGGCTAAAGGTCTAAGATTGTAGTGAGGTTCAGGGCCACCAACTCCAAGAGGAAGAGAAGGGGTAGGAATCATGGGGACAATGGACTGAATTGGAGAAGAAGGGATGGTCATTATAACACTGTCTAATGGGGCTAGTCCCTTCTTCAAATCTAGCAAATCATTTGAGAGCTGACTGACAGGAACCATCTCATCACAGAAAGAACTAGGAAAAGCATAAGAAGAGCGAAAGGAAGAGGATTGGGGAAAAAGGGAGCAAGCCTGGTTCGATCCATCGATTACAGAGACTGCTGAGATACCTAAGGAAAAAGGTGGAAATGATATAGATTCACTAGCTGCCACCCCAGGATGTTCATTTCCAACTTCCCCCATATGCTCCGGACCCAACTCCTGAACGCTTGCCAGAACATCAGACTCCTTGATTTGAGCCCCTTCCTTCTGAGTGAATACCTTATGAATTTCCTTTTCCTCTAGATTATTCTTGTTTTTCTTTTGCCTTCGACGACGGCGATGTCCAAGAGGGCACTCTCGGGCCAGATGTCCATGAATATGACAGTGATGACATCTGAAAGGGAGGTTTTCATAGTCCAGGGTATAAATGAACTCAAGACCACGATACTTCAGGATAATAGCATCTACCAAACCTTCTTTGGGATTTAAACATACCAAAAGGCAAGCAACGCTCCAGTCATGAGTGCATAAATAAGTTCTGTTTGTGTCGAGAAACTTACCCATACTGGAAACTCCGCCATTTTTTCTTTCTGGGCATCGAAAAGGGGCGTCCATTTCCTAAATAAGATAGGCCTCTTCCCTAAACTCCAGTGCTTTTCCAACACCCATTCAACATGCTCCTTTTTTCCAAACCGAATGCAGAACCAACCTCTGTCAAGGATCTTCATCTCTTCTAGCTGACCCAGAGCATCTTTCCATTTAGACTGAGCCCAATCCTTGATGAAGGTAGCCGAGAACTTTCTTCCACGGACTCTGCCAACTAAGAAGGTTTCTGAAGCTTCCAGCACCTGGTCTATATGGATATCCACTCCAAAAACACAGCTAGGCCTCTCCTCCTTTTTTCTGAAGAGCTTGGACTTCTTCCTCTTTCCACCCACCACCTCCATCTTGGCTTCTCCCTCTGCTGCCTCAAAACGCTCAGAACACCTTCGAGTCGAAAACATGTTGTCTTCATTTTACTCCACGGATATCCTAGTTACCCCAACAGCCGAAATTGAGACCTGGCTTTGTTTTTGTCCCTCTTCTATGGATCCGTTTGACTCTCCTACAGCCTCTTCTTTGGACATGGACCTTGTCAAGCTGGGAAAAATTCCTTTCAACATCAGATTTTTTTCAGGTATCCGTTCAGGGGCGCCTTTTTTCCCTACTCCTTCTTCCACCGCCTTATCGAGAATACTTGACTTCACTGCATTCTTCGGAAAGTAATGGAGTAGGTTTTCCTCGGACACATCATGTCCCCAACAAGCGAGGAGGTCTTCAAACGTAGGTTCTATATCCACCGACTCACTTTCGTGAGGCCACTCTCGCGCTTCACAAAGACCGAAATCCATTCACGAAGTAATGATAGCAATAAAATATAGACCCCAGAGGCTTCTGGCCCACATAAACCAACTCCCAAGCCTCATCCATGGTCGCCACCTTTTACTGTGTTGTCTGACATATTTACAATCATTTTTTACTTAGAGTTACATAAGCCTGAAATAGGCCTGAGATTACCCAAAGAATTTAGGATCACTTTAGTTAGGGATTAGATTGTTTTTCATCATATCATTAAAGCTTCAACAACGCTTAGTAGATATTTTTTTGGGTAGTATAGAACCCTGAGTTGAATCGACTGGCCCATTCATCCTAATATTCACTCTTATTTCTTTAATCCACTCGGTCTTGGATAGACTAGACTATGGGGTGATCTGTTAAGGCACTCCCTGATGTGAAGTCACTGGTTCAATTTCAAGCCTAGAATAGGGTGTTATATTAGAGATGATGAAGATGTATTCATACCAAGCTTACAAAAAAAAGAAAAAATTCACTCTTCTTTCTAAAAACCATCCAACATTGATTTTAACTTCTCCTGAGTTACCTCATCTTTAGGGTCTTCATTATTTTTAACATTAGTTAATCATTGAAATAGATGGACAACCTTCAGAGTCTCCAATAAGCTTGTTCTGAGATGTTATTGAAATTAGGACTTGAAATTATTTATTGTTTTTGGAATTTACTAACCCTTGAGCCTTCACCTTTCCTTGCAGCATTTAATATTTCTTTGACATTCTTCAAGTTCTTAGCATAGTGTTGGAAAAGAATTTCAATTTTTTATTGATCTGTATTAGCACAAGATTAGCCACACACTTCAACCTCCACCCTATTTCCTCTTATTCAAAAAATAATATTTTTCTTGTCCTTCTTATTTACAAATTTATCTTTACCTCTTATGTCGGAACTTATGTTTTATTATTATCACATTGAGATTTTAATTTATTCCTCTCATAATTCCAATTCCACTTTTGCACTTTGAGACTTTTCCTTAGCTCATTATGACACCATATTTTGACTTGTATCAATATTTTTGCATAATGGAACAATAACATACTCTAGATATGTTCCAAAATTAGTCTCTTTCAGATCCTCCTTTTTATACTTATCTATTTTGAACAACACATTTGGAAGGTTCACCTTCACTCAATTTCTCCCAAGTTATAAAATCCACAAGTTGATAATATGAAATAATTTTGAATTGGTCCTCCAACTTTCTTACCATGTCAAATATTTTACTAGAAACTCCATCATATCATTTAGGTTTTGAACCTCCAATCTTAGATGCACCACTCAAACACCCATACAAATAATGACAACTACTTTCTATTAAACCTTTACCAAAACACTATACATGTAGTACAAATTGTATATTGTTGCAATGCAAGCATGGAGAAGGGCCATGAGGGCCAAATTGAAGTTGAAGGAAGCACTCCGAAAGGTTTTGGTGATTATATTTTTGTGGGTGGATTGGCTTAAGGTCGGATGGTAAAGTAAACATCCATTGTAATGTGGAAGGCATTGTATTTATTGAAACAGAAGGAGATATTCGGGTGGAAGAGATTGAAAATTATTATTATAACATTCTTGATGCTAATAATATCATTGGTACACTTCTCCTTCTTGCTTAGGATTCCATGAAATATTTATTGTATTAAAATTAGTCAACATATTTCATGAAAGAGATTTCTTGATTTCATTTCTCACATGTTTATTTTAACTCTTAAACATAGTTTCTAGCCAATAATGTCTATCATAATTGTTTATCACTTCTAGATCATTTTATTATTATTTTTAATATGTTTCACCTTTATTATATTATGTGAAAATTATGAAATTCACTTTTAAATATTTTCGTGGCTTCAGTTCCATATAATTTAATTTTTCAGCTTCTCTCTCATATGGGTGAGGGTTAATCTAGTTAGTTTTTATTGAAGTAGAAGGAGATATTTCACTCAAGAAGATTGGAAATGTTATTATAGCATTATTGGTAACAATATCCTCAAAATACCTCCCCTTCTTGCTTAGGTTTCCATAAAATCTTTATTCTAATAAAATTGGTCCACTTAATTCATACATTCAATTTCTTGTTTTCAATTATGGATTGCTTGGTTTAACTCTAAGCATAGTTTTAGGCCAATACTGGCAATCATAAATATTTATCGATTCCACATAATTTTATCATTGTTTTGATTTTTTTTGAGATCTACTATATTGTGGGTGGGAAGATTATGAAGGTCTCACATAAATATTGATGTGGCTTTGAATTTTGTAATAATTTTATTTTTGATATTGTCTCTCATTTTGGTGAGGACTACTTAAGTCCATTTTTAATCATTCATGGTTTTATTGTCTTTATTTATAATAATTAGTAGGTATCGATAGTGAAATGTGGAAATCTGTATTAGGCCTAGTCATTAACCACTACATTTTTTAGTAGATGGTAACAACACAATTTTTAAATTTGTGGTCAAAGTGTTTGCAAGTACAAGTGGCCCCTTGCATTCAAAAATAAATATCTAGATGTCACTCCCCTCACCATCTCAGGCCAACAAGATGGTCCCTCTAATTTTTCCAATAAATTTTTTATTGTTTTTTCCATCACAATAGGTTTTTATGTCGTTTAAACTTGCCATTTTTATATCTCTATTTCACCATACAATAAATAAAATTTTATTGTTTCGTACATGATTTTAGAGTAAATCACTATAATAATTTTTTTTAAAGTAAATATGACATGTATGTAGGCATGATATTCATTACTTGCAATTTTATTTAAATTATATAAAAAAAACTATACTCTACTAAGGTTTCAAGCATGATGTTAAATATTCCTTTTAAATTTATTTATGGTAAATATGACACTTATGTCTGCATGATATTCATTACATGCAATTTTATTTAAATTATATAAAAAGAATTATGCCTTACTAAGGTTTAAGAATGATGTTAAATATTATTTTTACCATGTTGGTTGGTATATTTGTAATCATTTTGTGCTTAGGGTTACATAAGTTTCAAATACGCTTTATATCACTCAAAGCATTTAGATCACTTTTATGGGGAATTATATACGCTTTTATCATATAGTTAACTCTTCAAATAACTCTGAATAAATATTATTTTAGGAATTTGTAGAACCCTGAGTTGAATTTATTGGTCTATTCATCTACACATTCACTCTTTTCTTTATGAAAGCCATCTTACACTTATTTTAAGTCCTCCTTCCTATTTGTGAAAACATTGCTTTTAACTCCTCCTCCATTAAGTCATATTTAGAGTCCTCATTATGTTCATCATTAGCCAATCATGGAAAGAGATAGACTACCTTTAGAGTCTATGATAAGCTTGTTCTCATATGTTCTTGAAACCCAAAATTGAAATGATTTATGATTGTTTGAATGCACTAACCCTGGAGCCTTCAATTTCCCCATATTTAATATCGTTTTACATTCTTGCGTTTCTTAGCATAGTGTTGGAACATTTTTCAAATTTTCATTGATCTCCATTAGCACAACAATAATCTAACTCTTCAATCTCCACCCTATTTCTTCTTATTTTGAAGAGCATACTATTGACGTCCTTAGTATTTTCAAATTTAACTTTACCTCTTATGTGAGAACTTATGTTTTATTCTTCTCAGACATTGATTTTAATTTGTTCCTCTCACTTTTCCATTTCCATTTTCTGAGGTTGAGACTTTTCCTTAGCTCATTTGGTAGGAGTGAAACCCTGCCCCCTCACAAACCACTAGTGAGGTGATGTTGTTTTACTTTTAATGATTATGGGTCAACCTACAAAGCCAAATACTATTATTATTATAATAGTGCTAAAGTAACGTAAGGAACAATATTAAAACAGATTATAATAAAATATTATAATATATTATTATTTGAAGCTATAAATAGAAGGTAAATGAAGGGGAATGGGACATATTTAGTATTCCTTTCCTTTAGAGACTACTAATGGATGATTGTGGTCTAGGTTCTTGGGAGAACTATAGGATCCATGGTTGTTGTACCCTGACAACCTTAGGTGGTTGGGGTACAAGTGCACTTTTTCGTGGTATATCTTAGGGAAGGTTGGAGCCTTTGAAGGAGAAGTGTAGCGATAGGTTTCCCTGGATGGACTTAGAGGGTACTTGGAGACTATTAAGGGGAAATATTGGGATCCATAGGGCTCTAAGAAATACCTAACTAGCCTGAGTTGGAAACCCTAGAAGGGCAGTGGCACAACTCGATGGACTGTGAGTGTAGAGAAGTGGGTGCATTACCTTGGGTTGTGTAGGTTAATGGGGGGATGTGAGCTTGTTTGTTGGAAGTTGTTGGAGTTTGGTACCTTGGTCCTACTCATATTTGATATTGAACATGTCCCTAGCTTGGGCAATTGTTTTCATTCTCAAGTCACGGTCCCATCTCAAGGGTGACTGATACTTAGAGAGCTAGAGTAACATGACCTATTGATGGGTGGAATGTGTGAGGTCTTCAGCCAGTCAACAAATTTTCTCATATGAGTGCTCAAACTTGTTTATGTTGTTTATGGTTCTCATGCATGCTACTATGATGTTTTTGTTATATTATGTTGTGTTGTGTGCGTGTGTGTTATTATGGTATTGGTAGCAATGTGAGTGGCATCACCCCAACTAGGTAGTCTTAGGGTGTTACACCTCTCAACATCTTGAGATAATCTATGTTGTTGGTAATTCCCCCTTTCTTTGGTCCCTTACCTTGGTCTAAACATCTGAACATGTTCTCCCTTTTCATGTTCAACACTTAGATAACTTCCCCTTTCATTTAGTTAACGTTTTGTTCTTTTTTCTTCTTTATTTCTTTGTGGGTTTCTTAGCTAGACATGATCTACCTCCCTTGAATTTACCTTGGCATTTAAACTAAGCAGAATGGACTAGCTATGTAACACTTGTTAAATTTAATCTATGAAGTAAAATATGTAGTGAGTTAAAGGAAGAAAAGGCCCACTTTGGGCTCTCTGGCTATATTTTCCTTTTTAATGGGTTGAAGGTTAATTCATTGTCTGACTCCTAACGAGAATATTTTATGAGCATAAAATGTCTTGTAGCATTGGTAGGGTTGGGGGTGAAAAGGAGAGGAAATTGAGGTTGGTTCCTTTAAAGCCTCTATATCTAGACCCCAACTCATTCCTCAAAAGTGGCAAGAGAATTTGATTTAGAGAAATTTTTGTATGGTTAATGCAATGCAATTGGAAAAAAAATGGAGGAGGTAAAGAGAGTAATTAGATTCAAAAGACAAAGGATCACTGATAACCACCTTTCAATATATATGTAGAAGATAGTGTTTAGCTTCCCTTTGCTTGATTTCTGGTTAGGTTGTTGGTTTGTGGTAGGAATAATAAATAATGTCCCAGGCGGTAGCGATAATAACTAAGAGAGTGAGTTGGTAAGTGAGAAGAATCCAAGGTGAGAGAGATGCAGAGCTTTGATGAAATCTTACTCTATGTCCCTTCGACAAATCATTGAAATTAAATCATTTAGGATCGTAACACCCAAATTCTTTGTTAATTTACAATATAAATAATTAAGAGAGTGATCCAGGTGGCTCCATACACACTTAGTGATCAAATAAGGCTCAAAAATCAAAGTCTTCAAAATGTAGCAAAACTAGGACCGAGCCATAGAGTTCAGTGGGAGATTTCTGATGATGGATACGTCACTCAATTCTGAGTCTCTATGATCAAATTATTGTAGTTTGAAGTTGGACAAAGCAGGGAAAAAATGGGGCCCATATTGTGCGACATGGCATCCAAGTCAGCAGGTGAGACCCATGGATTACATGGCATTTGACTAATGGCCTATCAATCATTGACAATTGGTTCTCATTCATTGGTTCCATATCCTTGCAAAAAGACAAAAAAATATATAATATTAAAATTCTCATCTGAGACAAAATCCATGTAAAACAAAATAAAATATATTACAAAAAAAATAATAGCAAAAAACAAAACCATATAAAACTCAAATATGGTTGTTTGTTATGATTTGAAACCATATATTAAATTTTACTTGAACCAAAAAGGGACAAACAAATATTATAAACAAAAAGGGTTGGTTGTATAGTTATAAATCATATTATATTGTTATATGGTGAGTAATATATATGAGTATAAACTAATGTAACGGTGGATTAATAGAAATGCCACGATTATTGTTGATCATAGGTATTGCAAAAAAAATGTTGCAACTCCCAAAGCTACCAACTTTACTTATCAACCCGGGGTTCGTAAAAACTTGGAGGTGATAGTGCTATATGAACAAGTAAAAGTGAAGGTCCTGCCTGTTGTCACTGCTCATCTAGAAAGAAACCCTAGGGGTTCCAAGCTAGACTTCTATATGGTCAGAAGAAGCTTAATTATTTGATGGAAGAAGAGCTTAGCCATGGAAGTTCCAATGGCCTTAAACATCACTCCCTCAATGCACCCCACAAAGAGTTGGAACATTTGCCCTTGGCTGATAGAGATGATCTAATCCAAGACCTAGTAGGCTACCAAAACCATCTTCAAGCAGTCTGTGAGCTCAGAAATAGTTACTTAAATCAAGATGTTGTTTATGGCATTTGGGAATCAAATCTACCCAGATACTGCCTCTCCTCTGTGAATATATTCCTTGAGATCATTCACCTCTATTGTGAGAACTATGAGCCAACAAACAGGGCAGTTAAGAGTCCATCTGGGACTACTCTTTTTTATATCACTCCTGACTCTATAAATTAGATGTTGAACTTCAAACCAACCCACCTCCAGTTTCCTCTTACCATGAAGTACTTGCTCGATGAAGGTCCCAAGCTCTCCAGCTCAGAGATAACCAGAATTGCCAAAGTGTTCATGAGAGCAGATAGCCAGCCTAAGGAGCCACTTCCTTTTCACTATGCCTATTTCACTGAAATGGGTAAATTAGTGGTTGATATGATATCTTTTGTATTGGGGTTCAAGACAAGTGAGCATATTGATGAAACCATACTGGTTATGATGTCTATCTTTACCCAAGGGCAGCCCCCTACTGTCAAATACAACTATGCCAAGTTTATTGCCAAGAATATACATGACCAATTGTTGAGGCTAGATAGGGAGGGAATCTTCAAATATTCTTCCTATATCTATCATCTATTTTTATATTGCCAGCCAAATATCTTCCAATTCCCCATTAGAAAATTGGACCATAAAGGGGAAAGGAGGTCTGTGATTTTTTGGACCCCAATCTTTCATGATGTCCGCATCTCTCCCTACTCTTATTGTGACTTTGTTGATTTATTTGTATACCCAGTCTCTTCTCTCTTGATGAGAACTCCTCCTCCAAGACTGGCACATGATATGCAAAAAATACTACAGCTCTCCAAAAACTATAAAATAGGTGACTGGTACTTTTACCAGAATCACACTATTCTGAGGATATATGGCTGTGAGTTATGCCCCTACAGGCTGCCCAGATATGTGCCAATGAGACTGTTTGCCCTGGAATATTTCAGACAATTAGCACAAAGAAAAAGGCATGATTGAAACTCAGAGACTAGTTAGGCCCCTTTGTTATGAACAAGAAAGAGGGATGGAATGATGCTGATGAACTATTGGGTCAAACACTCAGACTCAAGACAAGATTTTGGTGGGTACCCTATGACCCATATGGCTTTATCAATGCAAGAAGGGTAAAATATAGGCTGGCACCCTATGAACGCTGTAGCATCCCTGACATAGAAACGTATGCCAACCAAGATGAGTGGTTGGAGGGCACACTAATTGAAGAGTTAACTGAGGAAGAAAAATGGAACAAACCATGAAAGATTTGGAAAAAACTCTTGCCTTGGATTCTTTTGGGCAGGTGTCTTTCAAAAAGCCACAGCAAACCAGGGAAATCTCATCAACTGCCACAACTGCACAACAGGTTGCCCAGGAAAGGACTACACCAACAACAGGGAAAACAAAGGGCAAGGAGTTGATAGTTGCAGAACAAGAAACCATGGAGGAACAACCTACTACCTCAAAGGAACACATTCAAGGGCAAGCCCCTTCACTACAGACACAAGAACCAGAGGTACCAGCACTGCAGACTCCTCTTCCTGAGGAGAGAAGTAAGAAAAGGGACCTAGAAGAGACCACACCTGCCAGTGGGTCAGCAGGGTAACAAGAGGCCAAGAGGCAAAGGGTAGATCCTCCTGAAGAGGACACTGTGGAAGACATTACTAAAAGCACAAGAGGAGAGAAGGCCATCATCCAACAGACTTCTGCTAGCTCTCACAGACAAGAAAGGGAGGGGAAACATGGAATGGAAGTCTCCTCCTCAAGGTCACAAGCCAAGAAACCATCAGACATCAAATAGTCATTCATGGAGATTAAGGCTCAAAATGAGTCACTAAGAATTCAGTTATATGATCAGTTTCTTAAGATGACACCTTCCAAACAACATAGACTAATGGCAGCCTATGACATCAAGGAGGAGAAAATGATTTTAAGTCATTTCAAGCCCAAGGTTCAGCAGCCACAGTCTGCAGATGATTACATAAGGACCAATCTAGAGGTCCTTTCCAAAGACATACACCCAATGGACCAAATAGAATTGCACAAAAAAACGGGTGAAATGGTCTATGCTACACTGGCAGACAAGGCAATGCTGGCCCACCAATTAAAAGAGTCATTAAGTAATATATCTGCTCAATTGTATTTGGAGAAGATCTCTTCTCTAGCCAAAGACAACCGAATAAAGACTCTGGAAGAAATAATTGTTGAGTTGGGACATGATCCCAAGGATCCCAAGGGCATCAAAGCATTGATCAAAAAGAAGGAGGAAGATATTGCTGCCCTTAGAAAGAAATTGAAGCTGCCTGTCACCATGCATCCCCAAACAACATAATTAGCACAAAAAAAGTAGAAGAGGATGTCATGGATTTATTGATGAGAATGAACCAAAGGCTAATGCAAACAGAGCAAGAGTTGGAGAAAGCATTGCAAACTAAGCAGGGAGAGTCGACCTCCCAGCCACCCAAAACAACTCCAACAAGTATCTTTGCTCCCCCCACAGACACAACAACAAACCCTTCCACTGAGCCAGCATCAACAACAGGTACAGAAACTACAGATGCTACAACAGCAACAACAATAGAGCCTAAGACTAGCATGAGGATGGAAGAAATGATGAAGGAAGTGAAAGAGCTAGAAGCTCAAATGTCAGAGCTCAAAGAGACAAAAGAAAGACTAGCCAAGCTAGAAGTGAGCTATGAAAAATAAAAAATAACAGTGGCAGAGAAGACCAGAGAGGTGAAGGCCCTAGAGAACAAGGTGAAATCACTGGAAAAGGATCTCACCTTGCATAAACCTCTGGCAGACATTAAAATGATTTTGTGGACCAAGATTGGCCAGTACATTACTGAACAATGGTGATCAATTCAGACAATATATGAAAAAATTGAATTAATAGAAAGGGCACAAGAGCAAATGCAAAGGGCCAGGGCATCATTAGGAAATATGCCTGAGCAGGCCAATAGGCTCATCCATTTTTTGAATACCAATACTAAAGAACAATTTGCAGCTTTGGAGATCA
>APFE030579271.1:13525-37303 GCA_000404065.3 Pinus taeda
CTGCAACATGTCCAAGATTATGACATACATAACATTCAACATTATTCATCGAAGGAGTAAAAGATTTTCTTTGAAGAATTTCTTTCCTTGGTTGTTGATGGGATTGATCTCTCATCTCCTTGTTGAGTATTTCAGATTGTGCATTAGAGTTCCTTGTCTTATTTTGTGAACTAGATTCACCTTCAACAGATTCATGAAAACCAAGACCAGTTTTGATAGCAGGAGACCTTTGACTACTAAGAAGATCATCCAAGATCTTACTACTATCTTGAAATCGTAAGAGCTTATCCTTTTCTTCTAAGTTATCTTTTAGAATATTTACCTCAACCTGAAGTTGCTCTTCCTTTTCACGATACTGCTTCTTCATGTTTTCTTCAGCTTTTCTTACTTCTTCCAACTTGTGCCTTATTTCAAGAACTTCATTTTCTTGTTTTTCAAGAGCTTGGAGTAGTTCTTTATTATGCTTATTTTATTCTTCAAGATCTTCTTTTAGCGAGAGGATCTTAGCTTCAAGACTTTCATAGTAAGTGGATCTATCTTTGAGTTTCTTGATTGTTGTGCTCCTTTCATTCACTTCGTTTCTTAATGATGTCACTTCATCCTGCAACTTTTGACATTGATCTTCCTCATTCTTGAATAACTTCCTTACCTTGTTTCCTTCCTCTAGTTGAGCTTTTAGTTTGGTAGCTTCTTCTTTGAAGGCACATTCCCTTTTTTTCAATAGATCTTGTTGATCTCTTATTTTATCTGTAAGCCTTTTAAATTCTGCCTCTATTTGATATCTTTCTTGCTCACCCATAAGAGAAAATTTAGTTGTTTCACTGTCACTTTCATCATATTCAAATGGATGGATAAATGTATCACCAGAGGATAACAAATTCATACCTGATAGTTATTTTGCTTGTTCATCTTCATTCTGAAGTGATTCTGAATCTAAAGTGTTTCTTCCACATATTCCCCGATCGATTCTCCCACTGTCATAGCTCTTCTGAGATGTCTTCTTCTTCTTAGGTGCTTTCTTCTTAAGTTTCTTTCCCATTGATCTATGGATCTCCTTCAAGCGATCAAGGTTCTACCAAAGAACCTGCTCTTAAACCAATTGTTGGAAATAATACTGAGAGGGGGGGGGGGTGAATCAGTATTGTCAAATCAATATAACTTTTTCATTTCCATATTAAGATTCATATACGCTACTTCAGTTAAGGCAAATCACGTGTATACGCAACTGCGTGTAGTGCAACAAGTGTATATCCAGTAAACTTATGATTCAGTTAGTTGATCCTTAATGAGTGCATCAGAACATTATTAGCCATATGAACAGTAAATAGGAGCAGTAAAACATAACAGATCATCACACACAAGAAGCACACATGAACACCATGATATAAGGTGGAAACCTAATGTGGGTGAAAACCACCTGCTGCAAGTCGTCTCTATCTTCTTTTAATAAGAAACCTTTTTTTACAATATTTATGTACTACTCCAGTCTTATACCACTACACAGGCTTCTACCTATAGAAGGATACAAACTTCTCTCATTCTCCAGCTTCTCCTGGAAGGGAGCTGCGACCCCCTTAGCTCTTGTACTAGCCGATCCTTTTACTAGTACGTAGGTGCCAACCTACTAAATGCTCCAACCTTCACTTGTTTCTAGCTGCTACTGGAAGGGAGCTACCACCCCCTTAGCTCTTGTACTAACTGATGTACTAGTACGTAGGTGTCGACCTACAGAAGGCTACAAGCTTCTCTTTCTTCCTCCAAGTACCACATTTCATAAATTTTCAAACTGGATACTCATGGAACACATCATCATAATCTGAAGGTGACATTTCATCCAATTTTCATACTGGACCCATCAATATCATTGAATCACACAATCAATCAACACTAGCACCATCAATCTCTGAATCACCCAATACTGAATCACTGAAACTCTGTCAACAATATGCAGTCACCAGAACACGGAGCAGAACACCGAACTCTGCAACAACATTCAGATCTAACTGTATCCTCAAAAATCATGCATCAGAGTGCATACGCTACTTGGAAGAGCCGAACCAACGTGTATACGCAACTTCACCAAAGCGAATCAGCGTATATGTCATCAATTACTTACTTGTAACTTCGCTGCACTTCCTGACTTCAGACATACCCAGATCATTACATATACAAGGATAATACATATATTAGCAACCAGATCTAGTCCATCAGATCACATAAAGATAAGTCATTATGATCTTGATCCATTATAGATCTCATCCATCAACACTGAAGCTAAACACCATCAACTGAATTGAATATGCAGAATACTGACACCAGTAAACAATCATCAGAACTCATCAACAACCAGAACCACCTGTAACTTCAAACATCATAGCTCATATGGTATATGCTACTTAGATGTATCTAACCTACGTATGTACGCGCTTTTATCATAGTCAACCAGCGTATACATCTGTAAATATTCATTCATGATTTGTAGCGATTCCAAACTTGAGTTATACCCAGATCATAATATTTACAGAACATTACATGCGTCAGTACACAGATCTAGACTTAACAAGATCAAACCATATGGAGATGATTCATCCCAAGCCATTTGATCCCGATCTATCCTTAGATCATGTTCTCCATCAACCGTTGAGATTCCTCCTTAGCTCAGATCAAGCAAAGCATCATGAACCCATAACCTACATACTGGATCTCATACTTCGTTAGATATTCAATATTTTTTGAATTACTTTGCCTAATGATCTTTTTCTCCTTTTATAGTCTTAGGCCTTACTTAATACCATGGTCCAAAACCATTTAGAACCAATACTAGGGACCTAATACCTGGGTTCAATACCAAGGTCCAAAACCATAGGTCTTAATACCATGGACCCAAAAATAAGCTTTCCCACATATACGCGCCTTTCCATGCATGAAAGTGTGTGCATACGCATACGCGACTTTTGATCAGCAATCCTGCGTGTATACGCGCCTTTGTATATTGAACCTGCGTGTATACACTACTTGGTATATAGAAAACCTACGTATATACGTGACTTGGTATATAGTGAACCTGCGTGTGTACACGACTTGGTATATAGTGAACCTGCCTATATACTTTTCTTTCTTCATTCTTTGTAGTCTGATCATCAATTCTTTGCTACTGACCTGCTGCACTATGATCTGTCATCTATGTGAGTTGCCATCAAGGAAAACACTTGTATCAGAATGCCAACACTCTTCACCCAGACTTGTATACCATAGTGTGTCCGTCATCAGCCTGCAGCAGCAGCCTAGCTACTCAGCTCACCACTGCGCCCGCATAGTCAAACACTACAACGACCTATGTATTTCGCTCGTCACACTTGAGTTGCGACCTGCGTGTAGACTACTGTGTCTTCGTCAAAGATGAAAATAGTTTGAGATTAATCACAATGAAGACTATTTGTAATTGAATATATTCTTATTATTCACATTTTCTATCATTCAACACTATTTCATTGTCACTTTACATTCAAAAAATTTATTTCACCATTTTTCATCATCAAAGTTATTAACAATATTTCTCATCTCAACAAACTAAGGTAATTAAGTAAATTTGAAATTAAAATATTTAACATATTTAAAATGATTATATTAATATTAAATGAATTTACATATTATTGATCGAAATTAATCATATGTTCGTAAGATTTTCTTTGGCCACACATTACTAAAAATAGTCTATATCCATCTTAACTCTAGATCTACCAAGCCCCGAGGCAAATCAAATCTCGAGGTGCAAACCTTTCCTCAAGTTTTCCTCTCAAAAAAATAGGTTTGCACCTCTAGAGATTTGGTCACTCTAAATAAATCTACAAAATCAAAACTATCTTTCAACCAATATTATTGTCTCAAAATATCTAAAATAATTAAATTAGCACATTATATTTAAAATTCAAATAAAACAATTTATTATAATAAATAAAATAAAAGTTGAAAATAAAAGCATTTTGTTCACCACCTACATTTATTTCAATGGTGAGTGAGGAGATACATATACATGCTCATCCATCCATGTTTTGTTTTGTTGTAAAATGTTTTTTTGTTGTTGTAAAAGATTGTTACCATTATAATCATAAATGGACATTATACGATTAAAAATGTTATAAACTTGATATCTTATGATTTATCTTTCTCTAATTTTTCCAACTCACAAGTTTTAGTCTCTGACTCCTCATTTATCTTCCTCTAATTTTTCCAACTCACGAAAATACCGGAAGCGTCCGCTATTATTGTCCTTTTCAAAATTTTCCAATTTACTCAATTTGTTACCCACTCAGACCATCTGTCTCAAGATGCTCCCTTTGCTTTTTCCCACTCTGTCACAGCATCTCTGGTGACTTCTCACTCACCACCATCCCAAGATGAGAAGAAGTCAATCCACTTCACTTACCTTTCTATTTCTTGTTCTACACAACTTCCGCATCCATCAGTGAAAGATCACTGCCCCAGGATGATGAGCAGTCAATAGGGCAACTTCGTTCACCTTTCCTTTTGTAATTTCCATGTCTATCGCCACAAGACCACGAGGAGCTTTCAACTTTTTATCTCTCATTTTATACGCGGATTTCATTTTCTCTCGCTCCAAAAACTACGACCCATAATTTTTCTAGCAAAGGACACACATTTATCTCTTTATTATAGCCCTTTCCAATTCTTATCATATAAAAGTTTTTTATGATAAACGGAAAAATGTTATAAAGTTGATATTATATGATTAAAAATGTTTTAGTGTCCGACATCTATTTATCTTTCCCTAATTTTTCCAACTTACGAAAAGACCAGAAGCGTATGCACATTTATCTCTCTATTATATTCCTCTCCAATTTTTTCCCAATTTACTCACGGCATCTTGGATCATTTCAATTTAATTTGTTAAATATCAATTTGTTACCCACTCATAGCATTTGTCTCAAGATGCTCCCTTTTATTTTTACCACTTTGTCATTGCATCTCTGCTAACTTTTCAATCATCACTACCCTAAGATGACCAGGAGTCAAAATCATAGCCCTAGGACAAGTGGTAGTCAATAGGGAAAATTCATTGGTGTCATCTATGGAACTGGAGGAATTTCTTGGATGGTCAAAAGTGACTGGAATTCGGGCAAAAAAAATTCAAAAAATATTGTAGAGGCAGTGTTTGAATCATGTTTTTGATGGTGGAAATGGATTCAACACTATTAAAAGCTTCTGGGGCACCTAAAATCTTGAAATTGACAGTTGTAACTTGGATTTACAAAAATCCTTGCCAATGTTTTTCAAAATATGGTCGGAATTTCCATAACTTTCAGAACAAAAAAGCAGTTTTGTTAGACTATGACAAATTCATTACATAATTTCTATGTCTATCACTGTAAGACCACCACGAGATTCACCTTTTCTGTTTCTCTCGCTGCAAAAACTACCACCACTAGAAGAGCATAGGTCATTGCTGAACCATGGCCCCATTTATCTTCCCCTCTTATTGTCCATGGCCCCATTTATGTTTCCTTACTATTATCTTTACAGTTACCATTTCTCCCATTTATCTCTCCTTAACAGTTTAGATCCATCTTAACTCTAGATCTATCAAGAGCTTGAGAGGGATCATGTAACACCCCAAATTCCATTAGGAAAAAACACTTAGAATTACTCTTATTTACTTTACTTTGAATTTGGTAATTTTTTAGGCTGGTTAAGAACCTAATGAAATTTTGATACACTCTTAAAAGAAGTTTATTATTATTATTATTATTAATGTTTTAATCTGGAAAGGAAAACTCACAAGAAGACCCACAAGATTTCCCAATTTCCAGATGGTTGGGAAGGACAATTATTCTCCTACCACTTAGGGATTTAAAGGAAAATCTCAGAGAGGAGGATGTTTCTCTTGTTTTTTTTGGCTGGAAGAAGTTTATAGGAGGATACTCATTGGAGGTAGGACGCTGCCCTAAGAGTGAATTCCTGAGCTAGTTAGGACAAGTGGAAGGCTCTAAGTCGACTAGAAAACTATAAGTTCTGGCTAGCCTAACTGAAACCCTGATGCAATTGAATTGACCAAAATGATTCTCAGACGAACTCGCTGTCTAGAAATTGGGAGAGCTCGGGGGGACTGGACATAATAGGTGTTCTCATTGGTAGGGAGGAGTGGTCTTGCTGAACTTGTTTTCCAAAATGGATTATCAAGATGCAGATAAGTTCTGAAATTGCCCTACTATTTATTTTTATATGTTTGTGTAAGAGGAGGTTTCTGACTAAATAATTATGGATAAGGAAAAGCTTTGGTAGACTCTATTGCAAATTTTTATTTGTCAACATTCAGGAAAGAAATGATGAAAGAATGGTTGTTAGCAACAATGATTCGAAGAACTGATTGTTTATTTATACATAATGCTTTCATTAAATAAAATTGTGATTAGGATAGTTATAGAAAACGAAAATGATTATATATATGTAGAATTTCTTTTCTGGAATTACAATCAGGGTTAGGTGGTCACCCTGTAGAAGTAAGTAAGAAGAGGACAAAGAAACAATTGAACAAGTAAAGTTCTAGAATTAAACATCAAAACGGTAAATAATCTGTATAGCTGAAGCACTAGGTATCCTAGAGTGGTGATTAATTGACTAGGTTTCTGTAAATTGTGACTTTGATTAAGGAATCATGTTAGTACCTAAAGCTAGGAAGTTCACTGACTGCCAGTAACAATCCCAAGACCTTGAAAAGGGTAAACAATCAAGACATACAAATATATGAACTGAAACTACTACAAATAGTTGTAATTATTTCAGACATGCAACTTTAAATTCAAGACAGTAAATGAATGAACTTCATTCAGTGGTTGGAAATTAATTACCAATAGGACAAGAAATGTGTATATTCAATTGAACACCTAAAGAGAAATACCGTAGTTACTATAGCAACATCTATCATATTTCTCTTTTGTTGCGGAAGAATTGGACCTTAGTAATCAGATGGCGAGGGTTCTTTTTACAGTTAAAGGAATTTGTTAACAGAATCTATTAAAAACTAATCGAACTTTTAATAGAATGATTTCGGTGCCAAGATGTCGGGAAACTGGCTTATTTCAGGAACCTGTAGGACATTTAAGGGAAGAAAATTTATCACAGTCGTGCAACGAAAAAGAAACAACAAAGTAAAACTTTCAAACATTTTTGTACAAGAATTTATATTCCCATGTCATATCTTGTAGAGAGGAAATTATCATTAATACAATATTGGATATTGTTGTGTAATTAACCTTTAAAGAAAAAAACCATTGTAAATAACGAGAATGGTATCTGCTCCTAGAATGGTAACCTGATCGAAGGTTACCATTGGATTAGAATAAGAGAAGAATATATTTGCAAAACAACGTATAGAACATGTTATGGGCATTATGAATTTATTGTGTTATCATTCAGACTCACCAATGCTCTAGAAACCTTTATCGATCTGATGAATGGTATCTTTCACCCTTATCTAGAAAAATTTGTTTTAATATTTATTGATGATATTATGATCTACTCCAAGAATTTGGAGGAACATAAAGAACACCTCCGTATAATATTGCAAGTTTTGCGGGAGAATCAGTTGTATGTTAAATACAGTAAATGTGATTTTTGTAAAGACCAGATCCAATATCTAGGACATATTATCTCTTCAGAGGGTGTCGCTGTAGACCCTGAGAAGATTAGAACCATCATGGAATGGTCTATACCCAAAACTGTGGTAGATATTAGACCTTTCATGGGTTTGGCAGGTTACTACTGACGATTTATAAATGGATCCACCAAAATTGCTTATCCTATTACCTCTTTGTAGAAAAAGGGAAGAGCCTTTTGATGGACAACTGAATGTCAACATAACTTTAAACTCTTGCAGCAGTTATTAACCACAACCCCTGTACTAAAGGTAGCGGACCTTGAGAAGGAATTTACTGTATGCATGGATGTTTGTCAAGAGGGAGTTGGTGGTGTGCTGATGCAGTAAGGAAAATTGATAACTTATGAATCACGTAAGTTGAAGGATCATGAACAGAAGTATTCGACGTATGATCTAGAGTTGATAGTAGTGGTGCATGCCCTGGAAAGGTGGTGGTATTATTTATTAGGAAAAATGTTTCTCTTAATGATAGACCATAGCAGTTTAACAAGTTTCTTTAAGCAACCCAATTTAAACGCACGACAAGCAAGGTGGACTACCTTCCTCGATGAATTTGATTTCGACATCAAACATTTGAGAGGAAAGGAAAATTGGGTGGCTGATGCCTTAAGTAGGAAATTGCATCACGTATATGAAATATCATTAAGCCAGATAGAAATTAATTTCTCAAATCAAATTAAAGAGGTTGTTATGAAAGACCCCAAAAAGGAATTCCTGTGGCAGTAAGCTAAGCAAATACATGATTCTAGAGAACAAACTAATCATGGAATAAATAAAGCCCATTTATTGAGTTTTACAGGGAGGATTTATGTGCCAAATAAAAAAACTATTAGGCAGTGTATGTTAGATTAATTTCATAGGAGTCCATATATGGCACATCCGGGCTATCAAAAGTTATTTTCTACAATTAAAAAGGGTTATTTTTGGCTGGGTATGAGAAGAAATATCATAGAATACTTAGCTAAATTCTTAGAATGTTAGCTGGTTAAGGCGGAACATCAACATCCAGCTGGTCTGCTTCACCCACTTCCTATTCCCGAGTGGAAATGGGATACAATTACGCTGGATTTTATAACAGGTTTTCCTAGATTTGGGAAACAAAACAATTCCATCATGGTGGTGGTGGAAAAATTAAGAAAAACAACTCATTTTATTCTTATCAAATCCACATATAAAACTGTAGAAATTGTTGATATATTCATGAAATAAATTTTTAGATTACATGGCCTTCCTAAAGTAGTGATATCTGACAGAGATATTAAATTCATCTCTACATTTTGGAAAGCCTTATTGTATGGTTTGGGAACTGAAATTTAGTTTAGCACTGCATATCACACACAAACTTATGGGAAAATTGAACGAGTAAATCAAGTCTTGGAAGACATGTTAAGGATGTATGCAATGCAACAACCAACTGAGTGGGAAGAGTACCTTCACTTAGTTGAATTTGCATACAACAACTACCATGAATCTCTAAAGATGGGCCCATTTGTAATATTGTATGGAAAAAGGTGTAGAACACCAACTAACTGGAGCAATCCTAAGGATAAATTAATACCGTGGCCAGATACATTGATAGAAATGGAGGAGATAGTGAGAAAGGTACGACAAAATTTAAAAGTTGCTCGAGATAGAAAAAAAACTTATACTGATAAAAAATGAACATATAAAGAATTTCATGTTGGTGATCATGTATATGTGAGAGTGAAGCCCAAAAAGAATTCCTTAAGATGGGGGGTTGTATGAAGTTAGCTCCTCGCTATTGTGGACCATTTAAAATTTTGGAAAGAATAGGTCCAACATCTTATCAACTTGCATTACGCAGTCAGATATGAGTCCACAATGTATTTCATGTCTCATTGTTAAAAAAATATGTATATGACACGAGACACGTAATTAATTGGAAATATGTGTAGGTAAAGGGGGTATTAACCACACACACAATCATATATTTCTTTCTTTCCTTGAACTAGTACCACACGATTAATAACTTATACATAGCTGATGTTACAGGTCGAGCCACATGAAGAGTTTTAAAGAGAAATAATGCTATGGAGGCGAGCTATCACCAAAGTTAAAGTGCAGTTGAAGTAGTTTAGCGTAGAGGAAGCTACTTGGGAATATGAAATCTTTATGCGACAAGATTATCTTGGTTTTCTTCAAGACTGGGTCAACATCGAGGATGGTGTTACGCATAAATGGGGGGAGATGTAACACCCCAAGTTTCATTAGAAAAAAATTAGTTAGAATTATTGTTAATTACTTTACTTTCAATCTGGTAATTTTTTAGGTTGGTTAAGAACCTAATGAAATTTTGATACACTCTTAAAAGAAGTTTATTATTATTTTTATGATTAATGTTGTAATCTAGAAAGGAAAACTCACAGGAAGACCCACAAGATTTCCCAATTTCTAGATGGTTGGGAAGGACATTTATTCTCCTACCACTTAGAGATTTAAAGGAAAATCTCAGAGAGGAGGAGGTTTCTATTGTTCATTTTGGCTGAAAGAAGTTTAGAGGAGGATACTCATTGGAGGCCAGACACTACCCTAAGAGTGAATTCCTGAGCTGGTTAGGACAAGTGGAAGGCTTGTTGGTACCATTCTAAGCCCTTTTTCCCATTCCAAAACATGACCATTTCCTACCCCTTTTCGTATCATCCATTCCTTAAATGCCTTAGAATTTAATTAAGTTAATAGTTTATAGTCGTTGGCATGCATATTAATTGATTTAGGGGTCTTGTGTTGACAAATTAGGATTTTAAGCCTAAATCACTACAGGAAGTCTTAACAACCTGTAAATGGTTTATTATGTGACATGTGGCATGACAGCTAGGTAGGAGCGGAAGGCATGGACGAAAAGAGGAATGTCCAAACATGGACAAACACCTACTCCGCATTAGAAACATTTCCCCAATCAGCACAGTCAACGCTCAGTCAACCCTAGCATGTCGGCACAAAAGGCAGCAACAGCATTCAGTTGTTATCCATTCGCTTTCAAGTTATTTCCTATTTTGATTTTTGATTTATGCATAAGACAATTAGGAATATATCCTTGTTTTGATTTACCAAACGCAGCAACAGCTGCTATGGATAAGCATCCATTTTTCAAGGGATGCAATGATGTAATTAAAAGACAAGGCCGAGACCTGGGATCAGTTACATACACACACATTCATACAGACATATACTGTTGTTTTTACGTTTTGGAACAGAACCTCTAGTTTTTCGAATGAATACATTGCATACTTGTTAATATCGTGATCTTGGTGTAGCCATCGGTGTGCCAAAGACACGGACGGGCCCTGCGTATATGGTAGACCGATCACACATTTCGTTTTTGTTTACATTTCGTTTATGCTCATACTCTGTTTATATATGCTCATACTCTGTTTATATATGCTCATACCCTGTTTATATTTGCATTACGTTCATCGTGTAGTTTTAATTTAATTTACAGTCAATTCAGTTAGAACGCATGCGAATTATATATGTATTTGGAGATTTGATTGCAGGGATAAATGCGTGAAATCTATGTCTGTACCTGTGTCGAATAACCCTCTCTTGGATTACGAAATATATCCTGTAAAGGATTTAATCTCAGAGTTGTTTACGAAACATTGATATAGATAATGGTTATGCACTTGCTTTTACATGCCTTCTTTAAGCATTCTTGATTGCTGAATGATATTGAACAAGGGTTGCATGTTGATGTTTCTGTAAGGGAACCGAACCTTTCAAGATAACCATATACAGCATGATAGGAATTGCATTTAGTTGTTAATAGCACATGATTTAATGCTTAGTTAGTTTAACAATAGAATTAATCTCAGCATTAGGAGTTATAGATTGAGAATAGATCCTTTATGCTTATATACTTTAGGCACACGCCTCTAAGTAAACGCACCCTGAGTTGACAATTAATTTAGACCGATCTAGCCCCCTAGATAGGACACTACATTTTGGCGCCGTTGCCGGGGAGGCGTACTTAAAGGATTGAAGTTTAATAGAAAAATCAACATAAAAAAAATTTTTAGTTAACGCCATGCTCATTTATGCCTAGGTTTAGAGACAATCAGGGTAGATTTAAAAGAACCCCCCAACCTTCACAAACTAACCCATCACCATCAGGAGCAGACTCTGTAAAACATTTAACACCAGCTGAGGAAAATCTCATTCAAGCCTTAGAGGATAAGCAAAAATCAGGACAGAGACTTACACTCGTGGAAAGGCAAACCTTATATATACATAAATCTCAGAAGAAGGACTTTCCTAGGTCTACCACACAAGGAGAAAGTAGTGCAGTGATTCAATACTCTCCAGAGACTGAACACTCCTATCTCAATCCCTTCTTTAAAGGAAGTGACTCTGATAAATCCATTAAGATGGCTGATGAAGGAGATGGGTCAGCACAAAATCAAAAACGCAGGGATGAGGAAGAGTTCACTTTTCTTTTTCCCATACAAGAACCCCAGGAAGATGATGAGATCAAAATGAAAAATATACCACCATCAGTGCTACCTAATTTCTATGGTATGGCTTCGGAAGACCCAGACTCATTCCTATTCGAATTTGATATTGTATGCCGGACATATGGTTATACTAATGATGCCCATAGGCTCAGACTTTTTCCAGCCACATTAAAAGCATCCGCCTTGAGATGGTTCATGGGACTTGGTGAACATACTATCACAGACTGGGATGGTATGAGAAAAGTATTTCTAAGGAAATATCAACCTTCTGCAGATCTAAAGATTCTAAAGATGACATCTTTAGAATGACCCAACAAGAGGATGAAACCTTAGAGGAATACTTGGAACGGTTTATCTATAACTTGCAAAAATCCAAACACCGAACTATGCCTCTTGAACTGACTCGCTCAATATTCTTGAAAGGTATCAGAGATGAGTACATGGATGACCTCAATCTAATGGGCAAAGGTGACATCTCTGTTTTACCCTTTGAAGAAATCGCTGATTTATGCGAAAAGTATTCAAGGAGTAAAGCTAAGATGGGGAAGAGAACTTTGTCATCCAAGGCCATTAAGTCCAATTCCACAAGTGTCACAAGAGCTGAGATAGGCAACCTGTTAGAAGAATTCAAGACAATTTATTAAGCACAATAGGGAATCAAATTGACACTTTGAAAGCCAAAAAGAAACAAGAAACTGAGGACCAGGTAATATCCATTTTCTGCCCCAAGTGCAGGAAGAAACATGCATTAAAAGACTGTCCACTAGATAGCATCCAAGTTTGTGCTTTCTGTACTGAACATCATGACATATTTAATTGTCCTAAGGTTAAGGTTTTGCAGAACTATAACATGGCAGCTAATGCAGAGATGGAGCACATGTATTACATGGGCGCAAAAAGACCATGGCAACCAAGGCCAAACCCTCAAGGTATGTTTCCAAATCAAAACTTGCAATTTCCTACGAATGATCCGATGTATGTGCAGAATTCATGGAATGTACCAATGCCATGGCAGCCCCCAAACAACCCACAGCAACAATGGAGACCATCTCAACAATATACTCAACCTTATCCTACATATCCTCAGTCATATTCCTCGTACCAACAACCATACCACAGTACTCACATCCTCAACCATATCAGCAGTACCCTCAGCAAGTTGGTTATCCACCTCAGCCTACTCAACAGGCACTACCTGCTCCTCCACCAATAAATCCACCACAACTCCAATTTCCAGCTAACCCACAGCCTTCCAGACCCACGCAAATTCCTGCTCAAACTGTCCCAAATCCGAATAATAGAGCAGAGAGGCCAGCCTATAATATAGAAGAAGGAACTTCATATTCCATATTACCTTTACAGAACATAAACTTGAGGTATGGCAAAGTACTACAGAGAGAGTCTCCAGCAATAGAAAAACGAGAAGAAACTGTAGAAAATGAAAAAGAAATAATAAATGGGAAACAATCAAACATTGACATCAGTGATAAGCAAATGCAACAATTGAAACCACCTTTTCCAGACCGATTGGTCCACATCAAACCTCCATTGTCTATACCACAATTTGATGTCTTAGATGAGCTTAAAAATGTCTACATAAAGATTCCATTACTGCAAGCTATAAAAGAAAGCCCTATCTACACCAAAGCCATCAAAGACATGTGTCTCAAGAAGCCTGCTAGAAGAAAGATCGACCCTCAAACCATTCATGTCATAGGACATTTAGCAGGACTGATGACCAGTACTGTTTCCATAGAAAAGTATGTTGATCCTGGTATTCCTAAAGTAACCACCATCATTAACAACATACAAATTCCAAACACTCTGATCGATCTTGGAGCTGCAATTAATGTAATGACCTTAGAAACCATGAGAACACTTCATCTTACCAATCTGCAACATACAACAATCGTTCTTGAGTTAGCTGATAGGTCCAAAGTGATTCCTGAAGGGATTTTAGAGGACGTAATTGTCTCGCTGGACTCTTGGGAGTATCCGGTGGACTTTTTAATCCTTCAACCCAAATCTAATTTAGGCGGACACCCTATCATTCTTGGTAGGCCATGGTTAGCAACTGCTGATGCATTTATAGGTTGTCGATCTGGCAACATGATTATCTCTAGAGGGACAGAGAGGAAACAACTTACCCTCTACCCATCAGCACAATCACCAGCAGTTACACACAATTTGTGGCTCGATGACAAATTTAATGACAAAGATGAAGTACAGCCCCTTTTCAGCATTGACCAAATCTATAATTTCCAAGAACATGACAATAATGATTTGGTAGAATTATTTCTTGCTCAACCAGATATCTCTGAAGATTTGAGACATGCCCAATATCACGCTGCAGACATACTTTTAGCTCAAAATTTTCAGGAGACATGCACCATCCACTCTTTACAAACCAATTTTCTTGATATTTTTCCAGTTCAATCCATTACCAATACTCAGAGTAAGGTTATAGAAATCAGTCCAGGGAAAACTTTGAACATAGGCAATCATTTGGACTCATCCCAACAAGATAGATTAATTCAACTCTTGAGGAAATATCAAACAGCCTTTGCTTGGGATTATACTGACATGCATGGCATTCATCCTGACACATGCACTCATCATATTTACACAGACCATACTATTAAACCAGTGAGGTAGCCGCAAAGGAGGATGAACCCCGTACTTCAAGATATTGTTAGAGAAGAGTTACAAAAACTTTTGAGAGTCAATTTTATATATCCTATCTCTGACAGTCAGTGGGTATCCCCATTGGTTGTGGTGCCCAAGAAAAATGGTAAATGGCGTATTTGTGTTGATTACCGACAACTAAACAAAGCCACGCTTAACGACTATTTTCCATTGCCATTCATCGACCAAGTCTTAGACACCCTCGCTGGTAAATCATCCTTCTCTTTTCTGGATGGTTTCAGCGGATATAACCAGATAAGGATAGCCCCGGAAGACCAGGACAAAACCACCTTCACCTGTCCTTGGGGAACTTATGCCTACAATGTTCTGCCGTTTGGATTATGTAACGCTCCAGCCACATTTCAGCGAGCTGTACTAGCTATTTTCGCTGACTTAATTCATGATTGCGTTGAAGTGTATATGGACGATTTTTCAGTATATGGCAATTCCTTTGACCATGCATTGGACAACCTTGAGAGAGTTTTAAAAAGATGCATTGAGTCTAACCTGTCCCTCAGTAATGAGAAATGTTTTATGATATTAAATGAGGGAATAGTGTTAGGTCATTATATTTCCTCTCAAGGAATTACAGTTGACCCAGCAAAAATCCAAATCATTGTTGATTTACCCATACCACAAAATCAGAGAGAGGTAAGAAGTTTCCTTGGATACGCAAGTTATTACCGAAGATTCATTGAACATTTTAGCAAGTTAGCCTTACCTCTGTTTAAACTGCTGTCCAAAGATGTAAATTTCAGCTGGAATGAAAATTGCCAACATGCATTTGAATTACTCAAACAGAAATTATCAACAGCACCAATCCTGAGAGGGCCTAATTGGAGTTTGCCATTCCATATTTTTACAGATGCATCTGACACTGCTGTAGGTGCATCGTTAGGCCAGACAGAAGAATCTTACACTTATGCTATTTACTTCATTAGCAAAAATCTGACCCCTGCGGAGTTAAACTACACGGTCACAGAGAAAGAAACACTTGCCATTATCTATGCTGTGAAAAAATTTCGCCACTACATTACTGGTTATGAAGTCTTTGTCCATACCGACCATTCTGCCATAAAACATTTAATGAACAAACCCATAACCAGTGGCAGAGTTACCAGATGGCTGCTGTTGTTACAAGAATTCAATATCACCGTGTTGGATAGACCTGGTAAAGAGAACCAGGTGGCAGATTTTCTCTCTCGATTGCAGAATCAAGGTGAAGTTGTTCCTGTCGAAGACTCTTTTCCTGATGAACATTTATTTGCCATTTCTATAATTAATCCTTGGTATGCTGATTTGGCTAATTACTTGTCTACAGGTAAGACTCCTCCACATTTTACCTCAAAAGAAAAGAAAAGGCTAGTTAAACAAAGTGCTAGATATTCCTGGCTCAATGGCGATCTCTTTTACACTGGCTATGACATGATCATCCGTAGATGTGTAAGAAATGACGAGGTAATGGATATTTTAAAATCTTGCCATGATGAGCCGTGTGGTGGGCATTTTGCAGCGAAGCGGACAGCATTCAAAGTTCTAACTCTTGGATACTATTGGCCATCCATTTTCAAGGATGCCAAAAAGTATGTAAGGAGCTGCGACATTTGCCAAAGGATGGGCAGGCCAACCGCCAGCGATGAGATGCCCCTACATCCCCAAGTTCACCTAGAACCATTTGACAAATGGGCCCTGGACTTCATTGGACCTATCAACCCATCTTCAAATGGTAAGAAGTACATATTAGTATGTACAGATTATGTTACAAAGTGGGCTGAGGCAAAAGCACTGGTAAGAGCCACTGAACATACAGTTGTCAATTTCTTGTTTGAGGAAATTTTTGTCAGATACGGAGTACCCAGGGAGATAGTAACTGATCAAGGCACCCAATTTACCTCCAAGTTAGTCAAGGATATTACAGACAAGTATAAGATCAAACATAGGAGAAGCACACCCTATCATCCACAGGCCAATGGGCAAGTGGAACCTACAAACAAAACTTTGGAGGGAATCATTACTAAAACTGTTGCCATGAACAGGAAAAATTGGGAGGAAAAACTTAAGGATGCTCTCTGGGCGTACAGGATTACTTGGAAAGATACTACGGGCTTCACCCCATACCAGTTGGTGTACGGTAAGGATGTCATGCTTCCTATTGAGTTCCAGATTCACACTTTTAAACTAGCTGCTGATTTACAGATTGATTTGGATGAGGCACAAAAAGAACGGATCCAGCAACTTAACCAGTTAGATGAGATGCGGCAGCAGGCAGAGGAGACCACAATCCTCATGCAAAAGCACAGGAAGCAGTGGCACGATGCTCATATAAAGAAGAAACAATTTAAGGAAGGTGATTGGGCCCTCCTTTTTGACTCTAAGTTTAGAGACCATAAGGCCAATTTCACCACCCACTGGATGGGCCCTTATGAAATCGTCCAGGTTTATGACAATGGATCTGTCACTCTCACAACTATTGATGGGGAAGGTCATTCCTTCATTGTAAATGGGCATCGATTGAAACTTTACACCAAGCCCATCAGTAAAGCAGATTTTCTACACACAGTTTCTCAGCAACAAGAGGTTGAGCTACTGCAGCCCTCAGCTGCAGTCTCTCTACCTTAGTATTTCCTTGAATTTGTTTTTTTAAAAGAAAAATATAAAAAAAAAAAAGACAAAAACAAATAAATGGGTTAGATGTGAAAACCAGCTTCTGGCACACTCTAACCTTGAATTCCTACTTGAAAACCAATTCGTTGGCAAGTAAGAATTCTTTTTCTTTCTCATTGTTTTATGTTTTCAACTGAATGTTGACTTGAGGACAAGTCACAATTTTTGTGGGGGAGGGGAGCATATCAGCATATCAATATTCATTTTTATCTCTCCACTGTAATTTTAACTTTCCCCACCATTCCAAGCTTCAATGAATAAGTTGTCTTGTTATTGCCTGTTATCAGAGGGACCTGGTTGTAAATATCATGAAGAGGGACCTGTTTTGTTCACAGAAACTATGCTTTCAGCATCAGCAGAATATTAGCAGTAAGGGACCTGTTCAGACATATCAAAGGGACCTGTTAGGATCAGGACTTCATCAATCAAGTAACCCAGCTTAGCAGCATCTGCATGCATACAAAGAAGTGCATGATCATCTTCAGCACTGCAGAGGGACCTGTGTATGCAGAGGGACCTATTACACAACAAAGCAATCAACCAACGGTCACAGCTAGCTCTACTCAGATGTCAATGCCACAGCAGTCCAATAGTGTAATGTATTCCTTGTTTTTAACACTTAACTTCCTAGATTATTTTTATGTTATGTTAATAGCTATGACTGTTAATAATTAATTCCAAGGCATATTTCCATTCTCTTATTTCCCTAACATTTCTCTCTTGCCCCAGTCTACTCCCTACTCTCAAATGCATACACTCCTCACTCTAGTACTTCCTACACATTCCATATCCACAACCATTGCATTCCTCACTTACATACCCTCCCAAATACCGCCATATTCATTCCTAAATTCGTCCCTTAGAAGAGTACCAACATAACATATGGTTATATTTTTGAAAAATTTATTAATGGAATATCCCTTTTGAAACATCAAAGTATTATTTTTGGGGAATTCTATTAACAAAATACCCTTTTTGAAAAATCAAATAAAAAATGTATTAATAAAAAGGGTCATTAAAAATCCGATGCAAAGGACAGCCGGCCTATTCATTAGAAGTGCATGGCCGAGTGATGATTCACCACCCGACGTACACACACCTCTCGGCGCTCCTATCAACGTTCATACAAGCGCATTTGGTCATCATTCCTCTGTTGCAAATTTAATACAGTGAGCTCATTTAAAAAAACACAGTGGTATCGGGATTGTATACGGTGGTGTCAAACTTCAACCACGGGCGCTGGTGCATGAGCTTCTACAAGCATCAAGACCGAGGACAGAGTTCGAACCCTGTCGAGCTCCATACCAACTCAACCCAACAGCACAGTGGGCAGTCGGCGAACGATTTTCTCAGGTAACCATTCAACCTCATTGTTGAAATTCATAAGTTAGGAAGCCCGACCCTTCGCCAAAATGACTAGTCGGGTCGAACCAAAGACATTTGAAAGTTCTCAATACCACGAGGACTGTATCTCAATCCTCAGGGACATACAGTGGTTACCATTCCTAGAAAAATTCAGGGGAAGCAACGAGGAAGTTGCCAAACAATTTGCATTCACCTTCAATGGGGAGAAGGCCTTGATAGGCACCTTCTCATTTAGAATCTCAGAAAACACCATTGCTCAAGCAACAGGGGTTAGTCCAGAGGGTGAGAAATACTTTAAAACTAAGCAATTTAAGGAAAAATCATGGACCCAATTTATGTCCAGGTCGCGGGTTTCAGCAGTGAATTGGAAGAAGGGAGTCCCACGCAGTTGGCTCGTTCACCCTTGGGACGAGATGGTTTATATCCTTCAGAAGTTCGTGACCTGTGAAGGCCGCTATAGTATCGTTTACCTGTATCATATAAAACTGCTGCTGCACATCAAGAAACAATGCACCATTAGCTTGCCATACTTTTTGCTACAAAGTTTAACTAAAATGTCTAAAACCGTTCAGAAACAAAAAGGGAATGAGGATAAGAGTTTATACCACTTTGGGTTGATTAAAATCCTCATCGAAGACGAGATGCAGAGACGGGGAAAGACATGGAAAGAATTCCTCACGGCCAATCAGATTAAAGACGAGGAAGAAAGAGAAAAATCACCAGAGAACTCAGGGTTTGTAAGAGATGTTGATGAGGATATTCCGGCCTCCTCCCGAGCCCATAAGGTACCTGTGAGCACTGTAAGAACCCGACAGATGAGGAAAGAAGAAGCGAAGAGAGCAGAAAAGGACCAGGTGTTCACCACCTATTCAAGAAGGTCGAGGAGGGCAACAAAAGTTCAGCTGCAAGAAGAGTCTCATGTGCCTGAGCAAATGGACATTCAAAGCAGTGGTTATTCACCACCAGCACCAGAAGCCGATGTACATGTCGAGAGCCACTCACCCCCGGGATTTGATGTAGAAGTCGAGAGCCATAATAAGCCAACATGTGAGAAAGGGTTTCCACCTCCTCCTGGTAAGAAACAGAAAAAGTTAGAGCGGCAAATTGAAAAACTCAAAGAGGAGCTCATGGAAGCCAACATGTTGGAAAGGGTTATTAAAAAGGAAAATCAAATGCTCCGTACCCAGACGAAGGAAATTCAAATGGAACACGACAAGTTGAAAGAGCGGGTTAGTGAGCTGGAGGCAGAGCAGACCGACATCTGCAAGTGGGCCACCAAGTGGTACAGCCAGAAGAAAACCCTAAAAGAAAAGTACCGAAGGCTGAAACAGGAGCTCCACGACCAAGAAGATGTCCAGGTAAAGAAGAAGAACGTTGACACACTACTCAAGGCAGCAGAGGTACAGGCAGGAACTGAGTTCAAAGGCAGCACATCAGGGTTGGCATGAGGACATGCCAAGTCATTAAGTCGGGGAGAGATGTTGGTACCATTCTAAGCCCTTTTTCCCATTCCAAAACATGACCATTTCCTACCCCTTTTCGTATCATCCATTCCTTAAATGCCTTAGAATTAAATTAAGTTAATAGTTTATAGTCGTTGGCATGCATATTAATTGATTTAGGGGTCTTGTGTTGACAAATTAGGATTTTAAGCCTAAATCACTACAGGAAGTCTTAACAACCTGTAAATGGTTTATTATGTGACATGTGGCATGGCAGCTAGGTAGGAGCGGAAGGCATGGACGAAAAGAGGAATGTCCAAACATGGACAAACACCTACTCCGCATTAGAAACATTTCTCCAATCAGCACAGTCAACGCTCAGTCAACCCTAGCATGTCGGCACAAAAGGCAACAACAGCATTCAGTTGTTATCCATTCGCTTTCAAGTTATTTCCTATTTTGATTTTTGATTTATGCATAAGACAATTAGGAATATATCCTTGTTTTGATTTACCAAACGCAGCAACAGCTGCTATGGATAAGCATCCATTTTTCAAGGGATGCAATGATGTAATTAAAAGACAAGGCCAAGACCTGGGATCAGTTACATACGCACACATTCATACAGACATATACTGTTGTTTTTACGTTTTGGAACAGAACCTCTGGTTTTTCGAATGAATACATTGCATACTTGTTAATATCGTGATCTTGGTGTAGCCATCGGTGTGCCAAAGACGCGGACGGGCCCTGCGTATATGGTAGACCGATCACACATTTCGTTTTTTCGTTTATGCTCATACTCTGTTTATATATGCTCATACCCTGTTTATATTTGCATTACATTCATCGTGTAGTCTTAATTTAATTTACAGTCAATTCAATTAGAACGCATGCGAATTATATATGTACTTGGAGATTTGATTGCAGGGATGAATGCGTGAAATCTATGTCTGTACCTGTGTCGAATAACCCTCTCTTGGATTACGAAATATATCCCGTAAAGGATTTAATCTCAGAGTTGTTTATGAAACATTGATATAGATAATGGTTATGCACTTGCTTTTACATGTCTTCTTTAAGCATTCTTGATTGCTGAATGATATTGAACAAGGGTTGCATGTTGATGTTTCTGTAAGGGAACCGAACCTTTCAAGATAACCATATACAGCATGATAGGAATTGCATTTAGTTGTTAATAGCACATGATTTAATGCTTAGTTAGTTTAACAATAGAATTAATCTCAGCATTAGGAGTTATAGATTGAGAATAGATCCTTTATGCTTATATACTTTAGGCACACGCCTCTAAGTAAACGCACCCTGAGTTGACAATTAATTTAGACCGATCTAGCCCCCTAGATAGGACACTACAAGGTGTCTTCAGGGCATATGAAGTACATACTCAAGGGGATACAATGCAAGTGTTTTGAGGTTCTGTCACTTCTCACAGGTCCCATAATAAGTCCTCCAATGTGCGGGAGAAGGGGTAACAGGGACGGTGACAAATTACTGTGCAACAATGGTTGTTCTAATTCCTTGGAGAATCTTTTAACAATTCCAGAGCCCTGCAATTTACTTGTGGTTTCAGCTTTATTAAGGACTTGCTTGTAATTGCCCTTGTTCAGCAGGGGCTTTGCCATTTTCGTTTTAGTTCTGTTGTGGAACTTGAACGATTCTTATTTGCCTAGTTAACTGTTTGTAGGCAACCTAACTGTTTTTGACATTTCTTATTGGTAGGTTAATTGTTATTATCCAAATTAGTTACTGTAGTTGTAAGGGGTTCATGCTTGAATGTGTTCTGTTTGACCTTGCAATAAGAATTTCGGGAAATATTTTGAATGCTTGCTGTTTGTGTCATTTCCATTCAACTGTACTGAGTTTTCAAACCATTTATTGCTAACTATTTGGCATTGTCACCTCTAATTATGTTTTGATTTGGCAGCAGAAATACCTCTCTTGCATGTTTGATAAAACATTTAGTATTTCGTGGCTGTCATTTCTTGTAAACTCAATGTTTATGTTAATAATTAAACAACTGGAATATATTAAGCCGGGTCTATGTTAAGGTCTTCTAGCCAATATAAGGGTCACTTGTATAAGCAAAGGGTAGATATCCTTGGGAATTTGGTCTATGTGAGTAATGGCTGAGAATTACTATATATAGGATATTATTATAGTCAATTCATATTTACAGTTCTATATTATCTAATAAAATTATGATATTTTGGGTTATAACTTATTAGGGGTTATATTCTCTTAGTATCTTAGAAATTCTTCTGTAAGTTATTATTATTATTATTCTTGGGAGCTGTAATCTGCATCTATATTTGTCTGCCAATCCTTGTCATACTTTTTCGAGTAATTTGGATCTTATGCTTTCAGAATGAAGCATTCCTAAAAGGGAGGTATTGTTATGGCCCTCCAGTGAATTTAAGGAGTCTTGGAACTGGAACTACACTAGCAATGGCTGAGAATTAGTATATATTTGGTGTAAATATATGATATTATTGTTTTTTCTGGGCAAAGACTAATCTACTTATATTAAAAAAACTGTAAAAATATTTACAAGAGGATTGAACCTCTGAGAGTGACATGGAAACTCTCTATCAAAAATTTTCACAAAATTATATGTTCCACTGTTTGTAAGGAACATTATACAATTTACTGCAAGCGAGAATAGACTTAAGAGCAATTGGAAGAGATCTTACAGGCCGGAAAACCTGCCAGATTGCGTGTCATTATCAGAAATACAAAAAACGTTTTGTGGAATTGCCACTGTCATGCTGGATTCGTCGCCAACCTCTAAATGCTGCAACATTAGAGCGAACAAGTGGAGCTGAGCCAAAAGAGCCGAGCCATAATCACGAACGACCAAAACAGAGCAAGAGACCTTACCCATCAAAACAGAGCTTGTTACTTGAAATTTTCTGAACCTTGCCCGGTTTCCTTGTCCGAGGCTCGCTCCCAGGTGACCTCCACACCGTCCTTGACATCTTCAGGCTTCATTGCCAGCGGCAGCTTGAGATACAGAATGTTTGCAAAGGAATTATCAGGCTCCTCATCCATGGTTTGCTTCTGGGGTGAGGCTTGCCTAATATCTTCCATCTCCTGAGGTGCCTCTTCCTTTTGCTGTGCAATATCCAGAATGTTCTTGTCCTTCATGCTCCCTATCTCCTAAAGCACCTCTGCCTACTCCTCTGAATGAACAAAAGTGCTTTCTTCGTCTAACTTGCTCTGTGATCAAGGGGCATAAGAACTATCTTCCATCCACCTCCTCTGTGAGGAATTGTCCGAGGGAGAAGGCATTTGTTCCTCAGAAGCCTCCTTCAAACTTCCATCTTCCTCGTCTTCTTCCGAGAAGATGACCGTCACGAGAGCCGAAATCAGTGGTTTATTTGTCCTGCGTCTGAACTGGAACCTTGCGGATTGCATTGTATTACTGATGGAGTGGCCCGAATCTTCAGATCTAGTC
>APFE030579280.1:0-19342 GCA_000404065.3 Pinus taeda
GGTTTATGGATAACCCAAAATTGTCGTTTTTTTATATTTTTTTCTAGCAATGGACCTCTTGCTGCAACTTTGTTGATAATTTTTTCTACAGATGATGAAATCAAATTTTTTTGACGATCCATTTGAGGTATTGAAGGGCCCTTTCTATTGATATAAGATACTTTGTTTACAATGATTTTTGGAGTGATAAAATCATTCTTGAAACTCATGGTACGCATGGTTGCATTGCTTTACAAACAAGTGTGACTTTAATCAATGATATCTCTCAAACCAAGAAGCTAAATAAAATTTCGTAAAATGATCATTTGAGCCAAGGAAAATACTTTAAAATGAACTATTTTTCACCCTTTCAAGTGCTTCATATAGATCATGGAATCTACTTGAATTTTTTTGAATACTGTTGCCTTGCATTCCATCAACTATTATGATTCTATGGTGGCCATATCACTGTGGAAAAGTTGAGAAATGGCTGAAATTAGGTTATACAAGCTTGTATGTGTTGCATACAATTTTTTAAGCTATGGAATGGTTGTATAAATATAGAATAACAATGAATCAAGAATAGTAAGTGCATAGGACCACAAAGGATGCCAAGGGTTTGTAGAGAAACATGGTTTGTTGTATAGGTCATGAAACCTTCCTATTGTAGACCAATGGATGTAGTAAATCCAAGTAAGAATTCTCCTATAACGGTGAATGAAGATCCAAGGACAGAAAACCCTATAATGCTTATGGACCAACTATGACACTTATAGTGTATGGCCAAGAAAATGGACTCCAAAAGTGCCAAAAATAGGTTGGAGATTGTTGCAAAACTTTGAAACTAAAGTATGCTTCAAACCCTTATTCCCATGGAGTTGTAAGCTACTTTGATACCACTAATTCATATCTTGGGGGCTAAGATATAAGAGGCTTGAATTCGAGGAGATTAGGAGAGAAAACTTATAGATTTTCCATAAAATTGATCACAAGAACATTGATAAAAATGCAAGAATTGAATACATCAAAAAAATATGAAGAGAGAAAGAGAGAGACAAAATCATAGAAGAAGAAGAAATCCATTAAGAAGAAACATTACATGAAATGAATCCAATTTTTGTAGCTCTCCTTCTCAACCTTCAGTCTCTTCATATTGCCTTCTTATAAGGTGTATTTTCAATGGAGTCAAAATTAACAAGGGTTTACTCCATTAGTTACATATTTATCAAGTTCCACTTTTATATAAAAATATGATTTTATAACTTATACATCCAAACTTGACTATAAGCTCCCTAAGATTCAGATCAACTTGGTTGCATCCTCAAATTCATTCCCTTGTTTTTGATGTGAGCTTCAAGCTTTGTTCCATTGGAGTATAGAGAGTACTATGTTCAATCATGCCAAATTTGTTCAACAATTATCCATTGTACTTTTTCTAGGATATGAATACGTAACTTAAATTTTTTATTACTTCAATACCTAAGTAGTAGTGAAGATATCCCAAATTTGTCATCTCAAAGTCTTTCTTTAACTCTTTATTTAAGGATGCAATATAGCATCCACCCTAATATCAATATATTATCCACATATACTACAAGATATACAACAAATTTTCCAGCTTTATTGACAAATAAAGTTGCATCAAGAAGGTTAAAGTGATTGAAATTTAACTTCAAAAGACACTCAATTAACTTTACATACCAGACTCATGATGCTTGTTTCAGTTCATATAAGGATTTAATGAGTTTTCAAACCTTTTGTTTCCAAGTTTCCTGACAAAGCCTTGGGGATGAGACATGAAGACATTCTCTTTCAAGTATCCATTCAATAAAGTAGTCTCCACATCCATTTGATGAGTTTTCCATCTATTATGTGCTAGGCTAAGGTGAGTAGACCAAATTATGGCCCATTTTGTGGTGGGTAAATGTCTCCTCATTGTTAATTCCTTATTTTTATGAAAATCCATTTTCCATGATCCATGCTTCACTATTTTCAAGTGAGCCATTTGATTTATAATTTTTTTTAAGACACTTGTAGCCAAAGGGTTTGGTTCCAAATGGAGGTTCCACCAACTTCCACATCCCATTCTTGATGAGAGCATCATACTTCTTTTACATGGCTTATGGTCATTAATCATGAGAAGAAACTTCCCCAAATGAAGTTGGCTCAATATTAGTAGATAAGTTAAATTCACAATTGTATGAAACATCTATATAATCTACATCACTTGAATTTGAGTTATCTGCATCACCTCCATCTTGTCTTGTAGAATTTTTGGTTCCAATCTTTCCGACCTCATTAGGATGGACACATTCAAATGTCTTGATGAACCATTTTTGGATGTTTCTAAGAAGGTCCATATATATATTTTGTTGGTATCGTATTATCATCAATACTTACCCTCCCAATCCTCCCAACGAAATCTCCAATGAGACTTCCTATTCTGATAATGTGTATTGCCTAGGAAGGGGAGATCATGTTGCAACTCAAGATTCCAATGATTAACCCAAGATAGGGACCCCCCTTCAAAATTTGTAATCTCATTTTGAATTTATGTTATTTCTTTACATGAATAAAGCTTTCTAGATGATCAAGTTATCACTTGATAATTTCTTCACTCTTAATGGATTCAAGGAATATAGCATATCTAGAAATTATGAACTTCTTGTTTAATTCCTCATAACTATGGTATGCCTTAGTGGTATTTGAACACTCTAAAAAGATGAACTTCCAACTCCTTGCATCAAGCATGTTTCTTTACTACTTTGGAATCAAGGCATGAAAACAGGAATTGAAGACCCTAAGATGCCTCACCGAAGGAATGTGACCATACCACATTTCATAAGGAGTCATGTTACCAAAAGCATGATATGGTCATGTATTCTTCATACTGCACATAAAAATGCTTTGGCACAAAACATCAACATCACATTTTTTAATAACACCATGGAACAAACCATATTTAAAATAGCGTTACCCATCCTTTTAGTTACATTGTTTTGTTGAAGATTGTATGGATTCATGTTTTGATGTTGAATCCAAAATAAAACTAAGGCGGGGGGCGGGGGGTGGTTTGAATCAATATTATATTAGTTTTAACAATATTTAAAATCTTTATGCTATTTCTAATCAACCATATAGAAACACCAAAAACAAAACTGCACACACATAGATCAGGAGACTGAGAAATTTATGTGGAAACCCATATGGAAGAAAACCATGTAACAAATTACTCTTTATATATGAATGATGGTAAACCTATTGATACAACTATTCAATGGCACCAACCAGAAGGAGACACCCATCCCTTGATTTACAGGCACCAACCTTAAAGAGACACCAATCCATTGATTTATAGGAACCAACCTAAAGGAGACACCAATCCCCTCACTACATTATAGTTTGAATTAGAACCTGTGTTGCTAAATCAAATTCATCTTCAAGTACACTCAACCTACTTTAGGTCTGATCACTTCTCTTTTGATATGGTGTCTTTTCAACTATCAAATTTTGATATAACTCTACTTAGCATTCTACTTCTGCTTAAGTCTCTAATCCATTCTGAACTAGTCATTGTCTTTGCACAATCTACATTATCACCACATTCTACTCAAATTGGCTTATCCTTCACTTGGTCCATTACTGCTCTCTTCATCTCATTGAATTTTGTAAATCTCTCTAACAAATCATTCACCCTCACATATGCACACACCCAACAATATTTTCAATTGATTAGCTCTATATTATAGATCACAACCTCCGACAATAATCACATAAGAGAAGTTTTGTTGACGCGTTTCGAACTATCTAGTGTGGTCCATCGTCAAGACAAGATGGAGAATCAACACGACACCAGATTAAATAGAGAGAGCAATGTAGAGACCCTTAATATTTTTAACGGTTATAATAAACAACTAGTTTTGAAAAATAATATTTTAATATATAACATCAATTAATTTAGAATCAAAATTATTTATTAAATCAAATATTTAAGTCAAATATTTAGATTAAAATAATGAATAAAATTAAAATAATTAGCAAGATGTTGGGGTCCCTTCCTACATTCCTAATTTAAATTTAAATTCAATAATTGTTTAATTTAACTTTAATTGATTTATTTTCATTTCATTTATTTTTATTTTTTATTTTTTTTATTTTTTTAGATTTTAATTGCAGATTTTATATTTATGTTATATTGAATCTTATTTTCTTATGTTGTGTGTTTTATTTGATTTTTAATGAAATTTTATTAATTATTAACTATAATTTTTAAATTCGTTTTAAATTATATATATATATATATATATTATATATGATAATTATATATATATATATATTATATATATATATATATATATTTATATAATATATATCTATATATCTATATATATATATATATATCTATATCTATATAGTAATATATATTATATATATATATATATATATTATATATAATTATATAATATATATATATATATATATAATTTTATATTGATTATTCAATGGATTTTAATTATTTTAATTCTTTTCAATTATTTCATTGGTTATTCGAAATTTTTTATTATTGAGTCTGGACTCCATGTTTTAAGTTTGACTTTGACTAAATTTTTATTATTACTTATTATTATATTTTTTAGTGAATTTACTCCATTGTTGAATTGAGGCTTCTGTGATCCATAACAATTAGAAGAAGAATTTCGGCGTAAATCACATGTAGAAAATTTTTGTCGATGCATTTTGAACCAACTAGTGTGGTTCATCGTCAGGACAAGTTGGTTCGAACTTGCCTTGATGATGAACCACACTAGTTGGTTCGAAACATGTCGACAAAAGTTTTCTACATGTGATTTATGCCGAAATTCTTTTTCTAACTTTACTCCATGTTTTAAGTTTTAATTTTTTTATTCATATTTTAATCTAAATATTTGACTAGATATCTAACCATAACTTAATATTTGATTTAGTTTTAATATAATCTGATCTAAATAATTGATGTTATATATTAAAATATTATTTTTCAAAACTAGTTGTTTATTATAACAGTTAAAAATATTAAGGGTCTCTACATTGCTCTCCCTATTTAATCTAGTGTCATGACCAGATTCTCCATCTTGTCTCGACGATGAACCGCACTAGATGGTCTGAAACACGTCAACAAAATTTCTCTTATGTGATTCTTGCCGATTTTTTTTTTCTCAATTTTCAAATATGGATCACATAAGCCTGAATTCAGAGATCACAACTTCTTTTACCATAGGTATCGATCCATGGTATTGATCCACGGTATCATGTTTTGACTAGGTCACTCAATTTATCCTACCATACAGCTTTCCTACACACTTTCAGTAGTTTCTTGGCTCCTCTAGAACTCACACAGAACTTTCTACCTACTACAACACAATTTATATTCATAATGATACTAAATTGATAGCTTCCTTCCATCCAACCCTATTGCTTTATATATGATGCATATGCCCATGTTTGTAACCATGGGCCTGTTGTATTGTGGCCTTCAAATATCATAAAAAATTTCCCTTTTACTTATCTTTATGTTGTACTGATTAGCCCTCAATGTCTACACTTTAACGCTTCATGATTGTGGTTTGCGATTGCATCCTTAACATACCAGGCCACAGTATACTAGAGGTATTCTTAGGATCGCAACTCTTGGATTCTACACTTTGGCACCTCATAACCAAGCACTATGACTAAGCACTTATATACCAAATACCAAATATCCTTTGAAGCCCTCAGCTTTGAGCACTAGGCTAAGGAGCATCCATGACCGAGTGTTGTGACCTTGATCCTAACATAACACCCTGGTATACCTCAATCACAACATCTCGATAGAGAAAATTGTAACTGATGAACATGTTCACTATAATTGACAACATATTTCTCGTAACACTGGAATATTGCATATTGAATAACTTTACTTGTCATCCATTCTAGTGCCAGTAGATAGAGCTTCAACTAAAACAATTCTTTAACATTGACAACAAGTGTTAGTAATTTTCTTGTCATATCGATTGTTGTATACTAGAGGTTTTCATTTTTCATTCATCCTAGTTCCCCGGTACTCTGGTATGGGCCCATAAGGGTCGAGTCCTTAGTTTTCTACAACTAAGGCATGTAACCATATATTTCTAAATTTTTAGACAAAACCAAAATACACAGGAAAACTTTAATAAACACAATCTTGGGATGAGTCTTAGGGTCTAACACGTCAAGTTGTGGTGGACCAATTACTTTCCCCCGCATGTTTCTACTACCATTTCATTTGCCACATCATTTATGTCATGTCATACTGAATATTGGCCTTGGCATTTGTATAATAAAATGGATTTTGGTATCAGTGCTCCAATACAAGACCCATCATTTCCACATTACCTACCAAGTCACCTATTGCAACCAATTAGTCCTTGCCATGTGTCTGAATGTTGACATATACCTGCCACACGTCATCTTTGTTGCTACCACATCATTGAAACTGCCACATCCTATCCATGCGGTGCCATATCATAACACTGCCATGACATACTAGATACAAGATCAGGTGCATTCCCTGGTTTAACAACCATGCATGTGTGAGTCCGATATGGATCTGGGTATTTGGATCAAGGCTTTATTAGTTGTTAGATCCATCGTGTTCTTAGACAAAATGTAACCTCCACACATGTTATGAGCCTGATATAAATATGGATTGTTGATCTTCGTGCCCGATAAGAATCTAGGCCACTCATCTTGTCATGGTCAATCAATGTAGAAACACCAAGTTTTGGTTCATGAAACACTAATTTTTGTTTAGTTACTACATGGTCGTGACATGAAAATTCTCCCAACACCCTACTTAGACACACTATAACCTCCACGCATGTTGTGGTCCTGATACCAATATAGACTATTGATCTTCATGCCTAGTACAAATCTCGGGTGTTGATCTTCTCATGGTCAATCGACATAGAACCACAAAGTTTCAGTTCGAGAAACACCATTTTTCATTCAATTCCTAAGCATTCATTCCATGAAAATGCTCCCAACACCCTACTTGGCCTTCTATTACTTGAAACACCATGTTTTGCCTTCTGTTGTGCAAAACACCCTACTTAATCTTCTACTATGTGAACTTTAATATTCCATATGGGTACGCTATGGAAGCACCATATTTCATTAGTCCAACACCCTACTCAACCCTCTATTGATTGATCATTAGAATCACCTTTGACATCAATGACAACACACATTACCGACATTCTCCCCTTTTGGCATTGATGTCAACCCTAGACAATCCAAACATTGATGGATTACAACTACTGAGAACTCCCCATGGCTATTGGTTTTTCTCATGATATTAAGTGTTCACTATGGTTGTTGATTCTCCCCCTTTGACATAAATGACACAAGGGATGCTAAATACTACCATAGATTACTATCTCTCCTTATATTTACATCTAGGACCCCCTAGACATATGCTTCTACCTATAGGCATCATTTCCTTAATGACTCCATGATATTTCCCCTTTACCGATATCGGTTATGTTACCTCTCCTAATTACAATATAACTCTCCCTAGTATCAAAGTATTTGTTGTTGGAACTCATTCCACTAATGGACTACTCCCCTTATGACTGTGTTGTATATGAACTACATTTATGACCTTGTGAGAAAGGCATGATGTGGTGGATTGTAGTTGTGAACTGCACCTTTCATTAAGAAAGTGAAGGAGATATCACTCCCAATCTCTCTCTGAGATATTCAAAAGTTTCTCTAAGAAGGGGCTTGGTATAGATATCTGCAATTTATTCCTTAGTAGACACAGATTTCAATTTGACAATCTGCTACATTACTTGTTCTCGGAGAAAGTGATATTTGATATGGACGTGCTTTTCTTTGGAATTTATAATTGGATTTTAGACTCATATTAATAGTGCTAATGTTGTCACATAAAATAGGCACTAGCTAAGAATAATTTACGTAAATATCCTTGATATTTTTCATCATCCATATAATATAGGTACACCATGATGTTGCTACAATACACTATCACCCCTTACGACCATCCTATCACCCCTCCACAAAATCTTGTGAAACATGTTTTTTTTTCAATATAGGATATATAGTAACACTCCACTATGGTCTATATCCACTGTACCATTGTCTAAACCACTCACAACTTTGGTTTCTTGTCTTTGCAATGTTGTTGCTTATGGATATTCGTGTGTTTCCCTTGTGAAGTTTCTGAAGCTTCTGTGTGGGATTTGCACCAGGATTGGAGCTAATACAATTAACTATATAAGAAAATATCCTCTACGAATGGTTATTTGAGTTTTGCAACATTCTTGCACAATACAATTTTCCAATTTTTATTTTTTATGTTTTTCAATGAGATGGAGGTGCTTGTAGAGGAGGGTGGAATCTCAATGTTTTTAGGATAGATTAGTTTATTTTTGCTTCAATTGGGGAGTTTATATTGTATACCTATATGATCACCTTATCATGGAAGATTTCATCTTTATAGCCTTTAATTTAAAGCCATAACATATTCTATTTGATGCCTTATGCTTCTAAATACAAATTTAATTTGGGTACTTAGTTATGGTGGTAGAGATATTATTTCCACTAGATATTATTATTATTATTATATATATCTTGTCCATCATGGCCTCACCTCATAAAATTGTTGTTGAAGATGCATTCTCTCATCTCCATTGTTGGAGTAGTACTAACTAGCAAAAAGAACTACAAATAAAGGTTAAGAAATATCAGGCATACCCTCATTTTTAATTACTTATGGAAAGGCATATGTGAAGGAGATAATGTCAATGCACCTACAAAGTCCGCATCAGAAAAAGAGCTAGGCATTTGGGAGTATAAGGTAATAAAGCTTATGCCTAGATTACTTCTTGTGTAAGTGAAGAGTTGAATATTATATTCTTCAACCTGGAGTTGAAATACGATGACCCCTTGGCTTGACATGGCCTCAGATATTAGAGCCAACATGCATGATGTATAAGCCATTGGAGTTAAAATGGGCATTCCTCTCACAACCTTTATCAAGGCCCTTTGTCCTACATACTTACACTATTTTGAACCCTTACAAGCTAGTTCCCAACTCAAGGAAATTACTTTTGAAACCCTTATGGAGAAGTTTGTAGGATGGGAGAAAAATTTTGGGAAGAGGAAGGTAACTTCTCAAGCCCTTAAAGAAGTAGTGTGCCTTTCACAAAAGGAGAAGAATCAATCATGATATTTTCCTAAAGGAATAGGTTGTAGAAAAGGATGTGGAAGAAAAAATCATAGAGGTAAGGGGTGTAACAACACTTTTCATTTATCCCCATATATGTAAATATGACTAGGTAATATCTAATGTGGGATCCATGACTGGCCAACGCACTTGATTATGAGAACATTAAACTTTATGGAAAATTAATTGGTGACTAACTAAAGGAGTGGGGAATAAAAATCCAAATCTTCATGGAGGGGGGCCTATTGGGTGCCATGAATGAGCCCAACTGGCTGCATTAAATTTCCTTAACAATTGGATAACCAACCCAATTGTCAACACTGACATAAATTATGAGATGGGATTAGATAAAGTGGGTATAGGACAAGACCCATCCCCAATCCTCTTGCGTATCGAGGTCAGAAGATGACCTTTGAATAATGAAATAGACCATAGAGGAGGGGAGTAGAGTTAGTGTCAAGAGAAGGAGATTGGGAAAGAGTGCAAGTAGAGGAGTGAGTGAAGAAACATTCAGTTGAATTGCAAGCTTGACTAGAGTGAAAGAAAAATGGAGTAGGGTTGAAGTTGTGGCTAAGCCTAGTGCTCTATGATTTGGGGTAATAATCCCCATATTGATGTGTTTTTTAGACCACTATATTGTTTGTCTAAGCATTTGGGGTTAGTGGGAAGCTGAGTGGATGACTGAATCACTATGATGTTTGTTGTATGGTTGTTAAATCACTTGGTTATTCTTGTATGGCTATTAAACCACTTGGTGCTTGCTGCATTGTTGTTAAATCAATTGGATAGGGAAATATGAACCATTTTTATGCTTTTTGGAGTTGTTAAACCACCCATACAATGGACTACATACCATGTCTTTGGTGTGAATTACCCTAAGAAAGCCTCCTCTCAGATTTTGGATCTGGCTCAGGGGTGGTAAACTATAATAAAGTTGCAGTGTAATTGGTCTATGATTAGGTGGAGTTGAAGTCCCTCCTTTAGTTTTCATTCATCTTTAAACACACAGGTAAGTGCAATTACATATACATATTTTAATTATGGACTATGATGTTCCTTGTTATGTTTATGATTGATGCAAGGTATCATGTGTTTATGATTGTAAACGAATGAGTGAACTATGAAGTTCACTATTATGCTCATGATTAGAATGATACCTTGTATGTCTATGAATTTACTAAATGTTTGGATTTTGTTGTCCAATAGTGTCATGTTGAGTTAATTGATAAATCACAAGCTTTTGAATATGTATAACCAACTTGGAAGAGAACAATAGAGTTAGAGTTTTTGGTATATTTATCCTTATGGAACATGGATAAATTGCGAGAATTTTGGATTTGAGCCTTCCCCACTTCCTTATATCAGAAATCTATAATTTTAGTGTCATGTGAACCTACTCTATGTTGTTGGGTATCACACAACGCTAGAGGTTTCAAGGCCTTGGGCCCTTGGGCCAAAACACGTAGTAGATTTATCATTTGAGATAATCGCCCCTTTTGTTAAATTTGTTCACTAAAAATTTGATTTTTGGGATCTCGGGGCCATGTGCTTTGATGCATAGAGAAATTGGGATTTAGGGTAATCACCCCTTATTTTTGTAGAACCCATGCAATGGAATTATTAGAAACTTGGTGTGCTAATGGTTGTCAGGATTGAGGAGCGGAATAATCAACATATATCTACTTATATGTGCATAATGGTAGAAATAGACATAAAGGGGCCGACGACAGAACCTTGCCCCATCGAAATTGTGACACGTTAGTATCATTGGGTTACTGGACCCTCAGAAATTTTTGTGAGTCTATTGAGTGGAGAGGCATGATGTCAATGGGATGATATCAACCATCAACCGTCGACCATAAAACTTATGCACGCAAGGGAGGCGATAAATATTAATGTCAAGGACCCAAGGCTAAGATGCCATGGTGTGGTATGATGTGGGCTATGATGACACGACCTGGGTGATGTGGCTTCGAGTGACGTGGCTTCAGTTGTTACAATTAAATTTGTAACAAAAGTGAGATAAGGTTCAATTCTAAGGATATAATTCGATGGAAGTTTCGATTGTGGAACCACATAGTCTGGCCACTTCCCATTTGTCACCACTAAAACCATAAATAAATTTGTATTACATGAACAAAAAAGAGTCAGGTTGATCCATCCAGGGTTCTAGATCATGCAACCATATGGTTGGGCCACCACCCAATGCCATAGATTGGATTGTCGTGAACTTATCAGGGCGATGCTAATGATGAAAGGGTTGGTTTGATTAAGGTTTCAATGTGGGAACCCTGCCGACCTAGAGATCGTTCATCGTCTATTGCTTGTTACTTGTGATGTGCTATGGGAAAGAATGCAGAAGAGTGGCCTTGCAAGCATAACGTGGACCATTTATTATGGGCCTTGCAGGGATGACACCCTAGGATCATGTTAGCCTAGTGGAGGCCATGAGAGCACCACATGGATAATGTGATGAAATGGCCTCTTTTAATTGGCCAAAACTTCGAACGTGCATACCTTTTGATCTATAACTCAGATTGAGGTAAATTTTATATTGTTAGAAGCTATCAATGAGTTGATCACAATGGTAGTGTCAAAATTAAATTCCACAGACCTTGATAAAATGAGGTGATGTGACCCCATATTCATAAAAAACCTTGGAGGTTGAGTCAAAAAAATAGGTAACACCTCCAACAACCCAAGAAAATCCAAGGGGGTGGGACGGAATGTTACAAAGTGGCATCAGAACAAAGGTTCAACATTGGAATTGAAGAGGCTAATGCACAAATGATAAAATTTAATACATTAATTTAATTATTGCATATGTTGATTTTAGGTTTGTATTTGATGTGGTTGCTAACCTTGATAGAATATTGATATGTCTTTTGATCTAACATGTATAATTGACATGGATTTTGATTTTGTGAACAAATTCACATCAACATGCTTAAGTGCTAACAAACCACGGTGATAAATTACTATATTCATGCCAAATTTCACTAACTATATGTGTGTGACAACACATAAGAAGATACAAATTCCATCAAGAAAGAAAGGAATGAACAACAAAATGGTAGAGTGAAACATGCCCAAATCCTATCATCATCACGAAGAGGATTCAGTGGGAAAAAGGTCAGAGAAAAATTCCCCTAGTTATATAGAGACCTAAGGAGTTTGATAGTTGAATTGAGAAGTTCGCAAAGAAAATAATGAAAGGATTGTCAAAGCACAAGAAAGGAAAGCATAGGTGAATGCACTTATTTTGCATATCTTATCAAATATGTAAAGGAAAAAGCAACATGAGATTGGTGCCAACTCTCTAGGAATGCACAAATCTAAGCAAATTCCATTTGATATGGAAGTTAGGACTAGAAACCAATAGGGCGGAAGGCAGAAAATCAAGAAAAAGGAATAGACAAGAAATGCAGACACAATGAGGTAAGAAATCCAACTCAACACCCCATAATGAGAGTAAAGCAGTGATGATAAGTTTTCTAGTGCTACAACCAGAAGACACCACTAGAAAAGGAGACATGAGAAGGGCTTAATGTCGGAAGAGTTTAAGAAAGCAAATCCCCCTACCTTTGATGGAGAAATTAAGAAGGCTAAAGAGAAAAAGGCATGACTGTTAGGATTGAAAAAATACTTTAGAGTCCACGGCTGCTCTGAAAACATGAAGGCTAAAGTAGCCATATTTAGTTTGAAAGGAAAGGTTGACATATGGTGGGAAGAGTTAAGAAATGTCAAGGGAATTAGATAAAAGGAACTATCATGGAGGAAATTGAAGAAATGTTTTCGTGGTAGTTACCTATCTAAGAGGTACTATGAAAACAAAACTAAGGAGTTACATGAACATAAGTTAGGAAAAATTACCGTAGATTCTTATACCAACATATTTGGAGTTGTTAAGGTATGTGCCACATATCAAGGACAAGAATGTGAAGATCTACAAATACCTCAATGGGTTACCACAATCGTACCAATATAGGATTGAGTTTGATGAGCCAAGGGCGTTGGAAGAAACCATCTAAAAAAATAAGTATTGTTATGATTAGTCCAAGCATAGGGCTTAGTTCCAATTGGACTAGAAGAAGAAGTACAAAATTTTTTTTAAAGGAAGAGAATGAAAATTCTTAGGACAAAAGAAAGAAGGGAAAAATGTTAAGTTCAACAATCCTTTTAGGGGTGACTCCCAACGAACCATCCCTATTGTCAACAGAGTTTGGCCTATCAAAACAACAAGAGAAGAGGTTGAGGATTTGAAGAGAGGATTGTTCTAGTGTTGGAGAGGTGGAGAGAATCATTTACGAAAAGATTGTCCTCACCAACAACAAAGTGAACAAGGTTGTATATTGTCTAAGAGGTAGCGAAAGTGAACGATGTAGCTCAAAGAACACGTTGGATTTATGTGGTGTTGGAAAATAGGCAAGTAGATCATCAAGCCTCAGTTATCAAAATGAAAAGCATGGTCACCAACCATCCTATTTAATTTTAATTGATCCGGGTTTAAATTTTAGTTATATCAGTCCATAGGTTGCAAAGATATGCAACTTGCAAAGAAAACCCCATGCAAACTCATGTTTGGTCCAACTAGCCACGGGGAACAAGAAGAAAGTGGCCGATTGGGTGGAATTGTGCCACCAAGAGCTAGGTTGCATGCCCACAACAACAACCCTTAATTGGCTATTACTGGGCATGGATTTGATGGAAACTCACCGAACTAAGGTGGATTTCTATAACATGATATTATAATGCCTAAAAGATGAAGGCATAGAAAGAATACTTCAAGGAGTAAGGAAGCATGTCTCAGTGCTGGTAATAAAGAAATGTAGATGGAAGGGATGTGCCTTATATTTGGTCCAAGTGACTATTGTGGCAGAGAGAAACATGCATAAAATAAAATATCACCCTATTTTAGAGTAGCTTAGTGATGTGTATATAGAAGAAATACCAAAATTTCCACCTAGAAGGGAAATCAACTTCTCTATTGAGTTGATTCCAAAGGTAGTTCTAGTTTCAAAAGCTTTGTATCAAATGAGCATTGATTACTAACAGATGAATAAATCCACAATGAAAAACAAGTACCCATTGCCCATAATTGATGGCCCATTCAATCAATTTGAGATGGGTTGTAGTGTTCTCTAATATAGATTTGATATTTGTATACCATTAGGCATGAATTAAGGACAAAGACATCCATAAGACAATGCTCAAGATAAGCTATGGGCACTATGAATTTTTGGCAGTGCAATTTGGGCTCACAAATGCCCTAGCCACATTTATGTACCTGATGAACAATGTCCTCAACCCCTTTTTGGACAAGTTTGTATTGGCTTTCGTGGATAACATCCTGGTTTACTCAAAAATACAAAAGAGCATGAAGAGCACTTGAAACAAGTTTTTCAATTGTTGAGGGAATATAATTTGTATGCCAAGCTTAGAAAATGTGATTTCTTCCAATCACAAATTTAGTACTTGGGACATGTCATTTCAAGGGAAGGAGTGGTTTTGTATGCCGATAAGATTAAGGCCACAATGGAGTGACCCACTTTCAGAAATGTCATGGAGGTTAGATCATTCATGGGATTGGTCGAACACTACTGGTGGTTCATTTGAGATTTCAATTAAAACATTATAGATAAAAGGAGTCAAATTTAAATGGACATTAGAGTGTGCAACAAGTTTCGAACGGTTCAATAAATTGATCACATGTGCATCTATTTTTAGGATAACAACCCTTGAAATGAACTTCTTGGTCTACACAAATGCCTGTAAGGAAGGACTAGGTAGAGCGTTGATGCAAGAGGGACATACAGTATGTTATGAATCAAGGAAACTAAATGAACATGAAAATAACTATGTTACTCATGACTTAGAATCAGCGACAATCATGCATGCAATAAATATGTGGAGACACTACTTTCTTGGGAGAAAGTTTGTGTTTATATTAGATCATGGAGAGATTACATACTTATTTGATTAGTCAAAACTAAATGGAAGACAAGGCAGATGGTTAGCTCTAATCAGTGAGTTTGAATTTGAGATCAAGAATATTATGGGTAAGGAGAACGGAGTAGTAGATTCACTTAGTAGAAGTATACAAGTGGATCACCTAGAAGCCATATTAAGAACTTTTGAAGTTAACATCAAATAATGGATAAAAGAATGCATTGATAAATGATGAACATTTACAGCATGTGAAGGAATGATTATAACAAGAACCAAAGGGATCAATAAGAAAGAATTACGAGTTCATTAATGATGATATGTTGTTGTTCAAGGATATATGGTATGTACCTTATGTAGTTGACTTGAAGAAACCCATAATGGATGAGATTCATAAGAAAACTTATTATGGTCATCCTTGTTATTAACAAATGATAACAACCATAAAGGAAATGTATTATTTGTCAAGAATGAAGAAGGATATTGTTGACTACATTGCTAGGTGCCTAGAATTCCAACAAGTCAAAGTGGAATGCAGGAACCCATCATGATTACTACAACCAATCACAATTCTTAAGTGGAAGTGGGAAGTCATATCTATGGATTTCAACAGAATGTTTCTAAGGAAATCCAAGCAACATGATACCATTACGGTGGTAGTGGACAAGTTGAATAAAGTAGCTCACTTTATAGTTGTCCAGTCTACCCACAAGGCCAAAGATATAGCTCATATTTTCATGAAGAAAATATTCATATTGCACAACATACCCAATAAAATCATCTTAATTTGGGATGCCAATTTCACTTCCAATTTTTGGAAGGTATTGTTTACTCATTTTGGGACCCAAATAACTTTTAGTACAACATATCATCCCCATAAATACAGGAAAACTGAGAGAGTGAACATAGTTTTAGAGGACATGTTGAGCATGTATGTCATGCATGAACCAAAGAGGTGGAAAGATTTCATTCCATTGGCTGAGTTTGCATAAAACAATGGGTACCAAGAGTCACTAAATATGTGCCCTTTCAAGGCATTGTATAGCAAAAAATGCAACACTCCCATTAGCTAGGATGATTCAGTGAACAAAGTGGTTCTTGGATTGAATATGTTGAAAGAAGAAGAGAAATAAGTGCTCAATATCAGGAAAAAAATGAAGGCAACCCAATATATAGAAAATAGTTATGCGGAATGTCAAAGAATGCACAAAGAATTCCAAGTGGGAGAGAATTTATATCTTTGCATTAGACCATAGTAGATATCACTAAAAATAGGGTATCGTGCTAAGTTTCCACCCAGGTTTTGTGGACCATTTCATATTTTGGAAAGAGTGGGACTAGAGGCTTATAAGTTGACCTTACCATCCATTGTGAAATCATGCGATGTGTTTCAAATTTCTTTGCTTAAAAAATATGTACGTGAAACTGATCATGTCGTTGACTAGTCTATGATACATGTGGAATCCAGAGGAGAATTCCAACTAGAACCACTGTGCATCTTGGATTAGAGGCATATTGTGCTCCAAAATTGAGTAATAGAGTAGGTCAAAGTGCAATGGAATCACTTTGGACTAGATGAACCAACACAGTAGATGGTAGATAAAATGAGGGCATTCTACCCATTTTTGTTTAATGTATAAACATATGTAAGAGATGTAAATATAAAGTTCAATATTTGTTTTTATTTTCTATTCATAGAACACCAAGGACAATGTTCCCTTAAGGGGGTGGGTTTGTAACAACCATTTTCATTTCACCCCATATATGTAAATATGACTGGGTAAGTGCCAACATGGGATCCATGAATAGCCAAAACAATTGATTTTGAACACATGAAACTTTATGTAAAATGAAATGGTGGTTGACTGAGGGAGTGGGAAATACAAATCCAAATCTCGATGCAGGAACTTGTTGCATGTCGTGAATGAGCCCAATTAATTTTATTGAATTTCCATAACACCTAATTGATCAACCCAATGATCGGTATCTATAGAAATGATTAGATGGGATTGGATAGAGTGGGAGTAGGACAAGACCCATCCCCAATCCCCTTGCAGATTGAGGTAAGACGATGGCCTCAAATCATGAAGCATACCATGGAAGAGGGGATAAGGGTTAACATTGAGTGAAGGATATTGGAAAAGAATGTGAGTAGAGGAGTGATCGAAGAAATGTTCATTTGAATTACAGACATAATTAGATAGAAAACAAGTAGGAACAGTGCTGCAGTTGTGACTTAGCCCGATTCTCTTGTGATTTAGGTGATATTTCCCATATTAATGTGTTTTTGAGCCCACTATATTGTCTATCTAATCCTATGTGGTTAGTGAGAAGCTCAATGGATGACTGAATCACTATGGTGTTTTTTTTATGGCTATTAAACCACTTGGTGATCATTTTATGGTTGTTAAAACACTTGGTGCTTGTTGTATGGTTGTTAAACCACTTGGAAAATAAAATTTGAACCATTTTGGTGCTTGTTGGATGAGTTGTTAAGCCACCCATACAGTGGACTATAGACCCTTGGAATTCTTGTTATGAAAAGATAACTATGAAACCACCTACACAATGGGTTAAGGCTCTCAGAACTGAGCAATAACCCATCTACAATTAGGATGAAGCATTGTGATTGAACTCAGATAAGTAAGCAAGTCATTGTGGTGTTTATTTCTAGAGAGAAATTGTTAAACCACCAAGACAATGGACTTCATCTCCTGGTTATGTGGCCAAGCCTTTGGTGTGAATTTCCTTGAGCAAACATCCCCTCAAACTTTGGATTTGGATCAAGGGTGATCAACTGTAAGAAATTTGTAGTGAAATTGGTCTATGGTTGGGTGGGGAGTTGAATTCTCTCCTTTAGCTTCCAATCATAGTTAAACACAAAGATAAGTGTAATTACTTATGCATAATTGAATTATGGACTATGATGTTCCTTGTTATGTTCATGATTGGTGTAAGATCTTGTGTGTTTATGATTGTAAATGCATGTATGAAATGTGATCTCTCATACATCTATGAATTTACTAAATGTATGGAATGTGTTTTCCAATAGTGTCATGTTGAGTTAATTGATAAATCACATGCTTATGAATATGTTTAACCAACCAAGAATATGTCAGTAGAGTTGGAGTGTTTGGTATATTTATCCTTGTGTGGCATTGATAAACTATGATAATTCTTAGTTGGGGTCTTGCCCACTTGTCTCAGAAATTTGTAATTTTGGTGTCATGGGTGCCTATTCTCTGTTTCTAGTTATCACACAAAACTAGGTGTTTCAGGTCCTTAGGACCTTAGGCCAAAAAGCATAGTAAATTCAACATTTGAGGCAATCACCCCTTCTATTAAATTTTTTCACTGAAACATTCATGTTTTGAGACCTGTTGAGGCCTCAGAAATCACTCCCACAACATTGGGGGATAACCACCCGGTCCGGACCTTAGTACAGCTCCTTTTCCGTTTGGGATGGTGGCTCCGACTGGAGATAACCGGACCAGTTTCCCGATAATGAAATAAAAGGGATGGATGGGTGATGAATAGTTTTCTTAAGTGATAGGCGACTAGCTTATTCTATTGACCGAAATAGGGAAACTAATACTAATCTCGGGAACAACTTATTCATTCAGAATGCAGCGTTAAATAATCTTTATCTATCTAACATGCATGTAGATGACTCTGTAAAATAAATAAGAGACATTCAATCATTCAAAGATTACTTCATATGAATAGTCACAATGAAGCGATAAATACAAATTACTGCATTCACTGTTTATATCATCGATACATATATACGATTGAAGGGGAAGCATGCGATAAACAACCAATAGTGGAATGCATAAAGAATGATGCGAAAAGCACATATATATATAAGCGATAATAGCAATAGCAATTTAAACAACAATTCATATAACAAAAATGAGTACAATCGTAGATAATAGTACCATGTGAGCTGCAGATCAATCCGAAATATCAATCGCTATTCAAAATTCCTTCTTCAACACAGAAATGCTTTTAGAAAATGACAGTAGTGCACATTTGCATAAAAACCTTCCTCATTAAATTCAGAATAATTGGTCCAGTTTCATAAAAGAATATCCCTAAAGTACAATAGTTCAACTTCAGGGTTTAAGTCATATACAAAACTTTACGACCCTTTCTAAATGCATGAAAGGGTCT